>CAJVPT010000593.1:0-27897 GCA_910592055.1 Acaulospora colombiana | reverse complement strand
CTAGAAGAGCACAATCACTAAAAGTTTCCTGTTCACTATTGGAACTAGATAGTATAGTGATCAAAAGTATAATCCAAGAAACCCAAGATCCGACAAATGGTTAAATGAAAAAAATAGAATACATATTAATAGGAAACTGGAAACAAGAAATACTCAAAGACAATGTTAAGCAAGGAACATATCAAAATCACCTACTCGAAATTCTTTAATATAATCAAGAATTACAGGAGAAGCTGACCTTCTACTCCGATGAATCCTTAACTGACCATGGAAGTGAAAATACAAAAATGTGTGTAGCATGGATACAAACAGAAGGAGCTGGAAAAGGAAGTAAATTCCAAACAGGAGTCAAAAACTGGCCTTCATCCACAAGGGCAGAACTGGTGGTACTAGTCACAATAGCTTTAGTAGCTCTGATAAATAGTACTGTTGAGATCTTCACAGATAGTCAAGTCTGCATCTCTAAATAAAAAAAGCTAGAGAAAGAAGATTCGAAAATGAAACACAAAAGATGACTAAAAAAAAAATTGGTCATTATGGGCAAGAATGCTAGATCTTATAAAGAAAAAGCATATCCAACTAACTTTAATCAAGGTTAAAGCCCACTCTAATAACCCATGGAATGAAAAAGCAGATCAATTGGCCAAAGAGGCTTTAAAGCTACCAGTGATAGAATGGAAGAGTCTCAAATCAAGCAAGATATTCACAGAAACTATGTGGCAAGAAGAAGTAGTAGACAGTCCAATACGACAGTTTATCAAGCAAATTAATAAAAGGTCAACGGCTCTACCATGAACACAGCAACATAGGACAGAAACAAAATGGCATCACCAAGTTTACAAACATCAAACCTATTTATGGGATCTGGCATGAGATAGGATAAAAGATGGAAATACATGAGATATCTCCTTCAAAAGCTTATAGAGAAGAAGTTTCTTGATTAAATTAACCAATAATGAACTATCTACTTTAAGCAAGCTAGTAATAAGAAGATCAGATCTATACCAACGAACAAGATGTATAGCATGTAATCAGCATCAAGAAACAATAGAACACTTATTAGAATACCCTGGTCATAAGATTGAGATCCTGGCAGCATGGCAAAAAGGATCGGAGACTTTTCTCAAAGAATTTGATAAGTTGTATCAAGAATGTAAGAGAGAAGTAGATGAAAAAATGGTACAACTAGCAGTTGACAATAAACAAGAAAAAAGCGAATTAGATAAATGGGCCTCTAGACTAATAGAATTAGCCTCGCAAACCGGTTTAAGTGCTCTTAACTTTTGCGCAGGATTAGTAGAAAGCAATGCAATCGGAGAAGCTGCTAATCTAAACTGTTATAGAAAGAGACTAGAAACAATGGCAAAAAAATGGATTCTAAAAGTATAAAAGAAGGTTTGCAACCAGGTCTGAAAACAAGTCTGGAACGTGAGATGTGAAAAGATCATTGAATGGGAACAAGAACAAAGAATTGATAGAGAGCAAAATATAAGAAGGCCCAGGAAGCAAGAAGGCAAGATCCACAAGATAATTCTGGTCATACAAGTACAAGACAAAAAGAAGAAGCGAAAGAGAATGAAAACAAGAATCTTATAAAAATTGTAAGAAACGGGATTAGATATGGGATGAAGTGATTGAGTTTTGATCCTTGTCAGAACATCGTACAGTGATATACAATAGTGACCTGTGGGTGATGATGTTAGAAGTTGAAAGGGTTTTCACCTGAACTACTAATGGAGCGATAAATCACTTCCGAAGTTGCGCTTAGAGTCCTAGATAAATATAAGACTTTGACGAGTGAGTTAATTAGAGATTTAGCTTTAACATCACACATATAATGTACAGCTTACAATTGTTTAATAAAGCATATATAACTAGCCTGACAGAGGGTCATATTAAAAAAAAAAAAAAAAATTAAATTTATTACTAGTGATCTTAATAATTTAAGGCTTAATATATAACAAAATATTGAAAAACACAGAATAAACAAAAACAATATCATAATTAAAAAATTATAGTTCAAAAATTCAATATAGAAGACAAGGTTTTATTATATGAATTAGCAAAAGCAAAGATATATGATGACAAATTTAAGAAAAAATGAACAGAACTATATTATATTCATAATATTATCACACTAGGAGCATACAAATTAAGAAGTATAAAGAACACAGTACTCAAAAGGAAAGTAAATACTAATCAATTGAAATGATATTATGAACAATTAATTTAAAACCAAGCATTATATACAGTAGTTATAGAATATAGGAAAAACAAAAATATTATTAGTATTAGTTATTATATACAATATTCATATTTGTACTAAGTAACTTATTGAATCTATATATATAACTGTAAATGACATTAGTTTCCTAGAAATATGGAAAATCAATAATATATATCTTTAAGCTGATTAGCTATGTAGTGCTAAGTACAAGATAGTATTTGAGACTATAGTATTCAAAAAATTATTTATTTTAGTTATTTTTTTCTTTATTATATTATATTTTATTTATTTATTTATATTTTCTCTTACTTTAGTTTATTAATTTATCTTTTTTGAATATAATAATATAGTTGAATATTCATGACAATTATGTGTAAGTGATAGGATATATAATACCTATTAGGAGTAAAAAATATAAATATAAAATAAGGGTCCTTAGAGTGTTACCTTATATCACAAGTTACCAATTCACAAAGTATTACAGTGACAACAAAATATTTCAATATCAAATGACAAAAGAAATTTTTATTGAAAAACAAATAACAAAGTTAATTATTTAATTTTTCTTTCTAGAAAAGTATATCATTTGAAACTTGAAAAGAATTAGGATCATAAGTTGGTTTTTGATCCAAATATAAGAATTGTTAAGTTAAAAAAATATTTCCAGAAGAAAAAAGATTAGACTCATCTGCTATTTACTAATAGCTCTGGAGAAAGGTAAATTTGAAAGAATATTTGTTTGAATTAGTTGAACCTATAATTCTTCTATATGGAGATGAGATACTTGAATTTTTAAGTATACTCTAACTATTAAAGAAGCTTCAAAGCCAACTATCTGAAGTTTACTTAGAGGAGTGAAGTTATCTATTGCTAATATTGAATTATAGTTTCTTGATTATAAAGATAAAGCTGCTACAAGATATCCTTTTGAGCTCTAAATGCTTATAAAGTATAGAAAGTTCAGTCTAAAGAAAGATAAATTCTTCTTCATATTTCGAATAATGATAATATAATAAAACTTGACCAAGAAATTTTATTTTCTTTTGTATCAATATAATACAACTAACTACTGAATTAAAATGTTCAATAGTATACTCAAGTCTATTAACATGAAATATTTTCAAGAAAATTGAGATATAGAATATTAGAATTAGTGATAAACCATTTATCAAGCCTAATTAAACAATCTATCATATAAAGCCAAATTGAGATGTATTAATTATCAATGGCAAAATCTTAATATATATTTAAGGAATATCTACCATATATAGAAAAGTTCTTATCAAAAATACTCAAACTCAATTATCAACAATTAGTTACAAGAAATTGGACTTACTTAAAATAAATATGTTATCCATTTTGGATGAAACTTTAAGCTAGTATGACTTCCATATAATCCTATTACCCTAGTAAAAGATAGTATCAAAATTACTTTTTTGAAAACCAAGCAACACATATAACAATTTGATCATATAGTCATTCTAATCAATTTATACTATTTTAGAGAATCATTGAATACTATTCAGGATCTCAAACAATTATGGCAATAATATCTTCAGAAAAATCCACTTCAAAATTTTCACTACTATTATTGTACAACTAGATATATCTATGAAATCTTTTAAGACAATCCAAATCAAATTTATAAACAAAGTTCTTGTTTATAAACTATCTATTTAAGATAATTAATAAAATTTATCAAAATGATTTTATCTCTTATATAAAGAAACTTAATTCAGAGAACTTTGCTTTTTAAGGAGGGAAAAGTATAATAAAAATAATTTCTAATACTATTAGATGATTATTTTTAGTCATGATTTTTATTTTATTTCTATTTTTATCTATATATTTATAATTATTTCTTTAATATTCTTTGATATTCTTGTTGATACTTAAATAGTATAGATCACTTTATCAAATATAGTATATGATATAATTTATTATAGATTAGATAGCTCAGGAGGCCTAAAAAGTTCAAGTGATACAAGTGACCTATTTTTACAAATATATAAGCAATCATAATTTGCTCAAAAGTAGAATAAGTTGATAAATAACTTTACTTGATTTTGAAAGTTTAAATATAACTTTATTTTGATTTTTTAAAGATTGAATATCTTCTCTTGACTTTAGAACTAAAGAAATTGGTCTAGTTTTCTTGATTTATTAATAAACATAAATTTTAAGTAAATCATATTTCTTGTGAAACACTATATAATACTGTTTGAAGGATTCTTAATAAATTTATTTTTGAATATTTCTTTAATTATAATAAATCTTTTTTTAATTCCTTTTTGAAGAATTGTTCTTTTAAAAACAATTTTACTTGGATATACTAGTTAAATATAAATTAGATCAAAACAGATAAACAAGCTTTTTATATTTTAAATAGAATATTAATACTCAAAGTAAAATTTCAAATGCAATATATTATATTGTTCTGGAAAATATATAATAACTTGAAAATAATATACAAAAAACTATTTAAAAAATAACTTGTAGATTAATAATACAGTGGATACATTTCCAGGACATCATCTGTGAGTTACTGATTTAATTCTACTTGAGAACAATATTCACAATATAGATTACATTATACAAGATATATACTTATTACCATATGCATTTTTGTATACAAATACAATCCATAAAATCCTATCGTTTGACCATAGTATAATAAATTAGGTTATATAGTCTTGGCCAGTTTTAGTACTAAGGAAATCACAAAATCCTATTATTCAGAATATATGAAGATATCAAGACAAGCCAAGAAAGATCCCAATGGACTCAAGCCTCTAATAAATATGAAAACACTTACCTCTTTTCAAAAAACATACTTATAAAAGATCTGGGAAACTTTGATCAGCTGTATCAATCAAAAACATATGGGCTATAATCCAAATTAATGGGAAATCTTATTGTGATCGCAAAACCAATGGTTATCAGAGAGAATAACTGTTTGTGAGGCTGGTGATTATTATTAGTATCATGATGGGAACTATAGAGACAGACTAGAAATTTGAGAGAAGTAATTTAGAAAGTAACAATTAAGAAAAACCCCTGTAGGTTATATTTGAAGAGTGGTTAAGAATAAAGCAATGGAAGACCATTGGTTGATTAACGAAACAACATCATTAAATTATCAGGATGTTAGTACAAGACTATTGGGCCTGTACATATCAGAGTACAACCAGCCTTCTGAAAACTAAACATGGTAAGGATCTACTATAGTACACACAAACAAGAATGTGAAAACAAAGCATCAAGAACTAAGAAATACACATCTCAAGTCCTCTGAAAAATAAAATAATATAAGTCTCATAGTATATTTTAGATGCTATGTAACCTGAGCACAGCAAGGCAACTGATAAAATGGTGTCATATTGTGACAAAATTGGAGTATTCAATTGGATAGATGGTATATAAAATAGTTTAGATGAATCTCTTATATAATCAATACTAAACTATTGCAAAATACTTAATAAATTCACTTCAGTCAAGTTGGATTTTTTTTAAAAAAAAAACTATTTAAAAACAAGAGTACTTTATATAAATCTATATTCAGTAGTATAATTTACTATTCAAAGATCCATAACTTGAAGAGTATTTAAATGTTACAATAGGAAAGTCAAGTAATAGAACTATACAATAGGCTAAATAATTTAGGATCAACAGGGATTACAACAATTATTAGACTTAAACAAGTATAATTAAAAAATTGAAAACCTCTTAATTTATTGATTTGCAAGTTACCAAATCACTTATCAGATAAAGATAATTTTACACTTCTAGTGATTAAATTGACAAAAGACAAAGAAATAACTTTTCGAAGTTAAAAATAATATATATCTTTGAATAAAGTAAGGAAAATAGTTTGATTAGGAAATACCTTACATCAGAAGAATACAAAAAACTATTTTATTACTTTGAAACAATAGACTAATATATTTGAATTTTGATAATCAATCAAGAATTTAAGAAAATAATAGATTAGTAAATATTTTGACTTTTATAAAATATAAGCAAAAAACCTATTCCATAATAGTTTTAGATCATAATTAAACACCTTTTAAATGAATAGTTAAAGTAGCTTATAAGATCTTGAAAGAAAAACTATATAAAATAGAAATCAGAATACTGTATATCAAAATAAGATCTAATTGGGATAAGTGACTAAAACTATAGATAGTGATAGGAAGTAAAAGAAATAAAATAACTTGAAAAAAGCTAAGATAAGAAAAAGAGGAATATAAAATAATAGTAAAACATTTTACATATTGTAGTATTAATAATGATCAAGAAATTAACTTACAAAAATGTCTTAGATGTTCAGAAAATACAATATAAAATAGCAATTGTATTATAGAGAGAGATATAAGAAAGATATATTTAGTATTATATTTTAATACAAGAAAATCTATTAAAAAAATATGTGAACCAAAAATCTTCAATCTTAAGATAGTACTAAAAAAAGGATTCCAGAAGTGATTTATAATAGCCAAAGCTCTTTTATGATTCAAAATAATAAAATAAATTATATAGATATTGAAATCTAAAAAAAAACTATTATTAAGAAAAATATTAAAAAAGGAATATATCAAAATCATCTAATAAAAATACTTTAATACAATCTTGAATTCAAAAAAAAATTAATTTTATATTTAAATGGACATTTATTAATCACAAAAAAAAAGGAATAAAAATAAAACCTGCTTGAATTCAAATAAGAAAAACAGAAAGAGAAAGTAAATTCCAAACAAGAATAAATAAATAGCTTTTTTCTATAAGAGCTGGATTGATAGCAATTGTAATGATACTTCTGGTAGTTTCTATTGATAACATAGTTGAGATTTGTATAGATAGTCAAGCCTGTATTTTCAAATTAAAAACAATAAGAAAAAAGAATTCAAGAAAAATGCATAAGAGATAGTTAAAGGTGAAAAATTGATTTCTTTGAACATAAATGGCAAAGTTAATAAAAAAAAAAACATGTGATACCTGTGATGCAAGGTGTGTCTCATTGGTTTCTAGGATAGATCTAATAATTAGAGCAAAGTAGTAATTTATGTAGCTCACATTATTTAATTTCTTTATTATATTATCATATCTTATCTATATTTAGCTAGCAGGTTATCCAAGTGAGCAAATCTGGCATATTGACCTAATTTCACAAATCTGGCAAATTTGGTTACTTTGGTTACTTTGATCACCAAATAATTAATATTAAATTATATATATAAAGATCAACTGTTCAAAGTAGTTGACCCAAGGTTTTACCTACTGAATTTTCTTATCGTTGACATTATATATCTCTAATAAAACTTCTAATTAAATCAAATTATTCAAAGCCTCTTTCAATATATTTGTGTAATCTTTACTATCCTTGAATTATCAACTCTAATATACCATAACCAATATATTCTCTTTCAATTTAAAATAGATTACTGTTATAATTGTTTTGTCTATCTATCTGATTTAAAGGTTATTGGATAAGTTGATAATATTATTAGTTAAAGGACTACACTAACTTAAAAAATATGATGAGTTCACTAAGTTAGTTTGGGCTAAACAAAACTAAGTCTAAACTAGATATTCTAAGTCAGATTTAGGGAACAATATTATACTTTCCTAATAATTTGGCATAAAGCTTTTAAGTCAATCAGGATTATTGCCAATAATTTATCACTATTAATTATCTTAAAAAATGATAAATTGCTAAAGTTGGCACTGGAAAAAAAGAAAAAGGGAAATATAATTCAAAACTCTTCAAAAAATTTTTATTTCATTTCGCAATTTCCTCTCAAAAAGGGTTTACCTAATTGAAATATTCTCTAAGCTTTATGATGTTTAAGAAACTTAACTATTTCTAAAAGTGACTTTATTAGTAAGGAAATATAAAAACTTTTTACAAATATCTTTTTTGTGTGTAGTCAAAGAATCAGCGAAAAGAGTTTTAAAAAAAATTTTTTTTTTGTATATTTAATTTTTTATTTATAATATTTGCAGTTAAACTAAATTATAGTTTATTAATTAATTAAAAATATAAGTATATTTTTATTTAAGCAGTATAAATATATTAATGTTAAATATTCTTATTTATAGTAATTTAACAAACTTATTATTGATAATAATAGTTTTTAAATTTGATCTTAAAACAATATTTTATTTCATAATAAAATTTAAATAAATATTTTTTTAATTCATTATTTCATTGTTGATAGATTTTCAACATTATATATTTTATCAAGTTATTGAAATACAAAAAACTATAAAAAAAATAAGTATGAGAAGAGAAAAAAGAAATCAAGTTTTAAAAAAAAAAAATCAATTTTTTTTTTCTAAAAATAAAACAGTAGAAGATTGAAAATAATACAAAATTCAAAAAATAATTAAAAAGATTATAGATATTTGAATAATTAAAAAGTTTGAATAATTTATAATTATTAAAAAAATTTTAAAAAATTTATAATAATAAATTATAAGTAATTATTTAAGTGATTAAATGATAATCTAAGTATAAAGAAAGCAAAACATTATTTTTTAAATTATATCCAAAGAAGATATACTTTATAGATATATGAGTTAATATGTGAAATTCATACATTATGCAAATATAATAATCTATTTACAATAAAAAACAAGTTATATAAAAAGGTCATTAAATTAATTTGAATCAAATAAAACAATGTTTAAATAAAATACTCTAAATCAAATTTGAGAACCATATTTTATTTTTTGAATAGATTAATATTTAATTTTTATTTATTAAAATTATTATTATTGATTTATTATTATAAATTATTTTAAAGAATAATAAACTATTAAATTTAAAAAGTCTTTAATTAATTTGATAAAAAGAGATTTATTTAATTAAAATATTTTTTAATTTTAAACTATTTAAGAAATTCAGTTATTTCTAAATAGCAAAGTTTCTTTAAAAATATTTAAAACAAGTAATTTTTCAATTGACATATAAATTTGTTTATAATATTTTTTATAGTAATATTATATTAAAAAAATTTATTTGATTAAAATGAAAAATTTTTTCAACAATTTTATTTGATCAGAATAGGAATCCAGAAACTTTAATTTTAATAAAGTGAAAACTTTAAGAAGATACAAATAATAAAAATATATACTGTATATATATTTTCATTATAAAAATTTTTATAACAATCTATTTTAAAAATAAAAAATTTTTTAAATACAATACTTTTTTTTTAATTATTAAGAATTAAGTTTTGAATTATAAACAAGAATAATAGTATATTTTAATATGCTTTTTAAATTGGTTTAAAGATAATAATAGGATTTTTTTAATCAAAAAAAAAAAAAAAAATCAGAAAAAACTTTTATGTAGATATTATTTTTGTATACAGTAGGATTGGAGAATTGCTGAAAAGAGTTTTTATATCACATTTTTAGTTTGCAAACAAGTATTTTAAAAATTCTTACAATAATTTCATTATTAATTTATAGGTTTTATTATTGTTCTTTTTATTTTTAATAAAGATAAAAAAAAAATATGCGTAATTTTTATTATTTGATTCGAGAGTACTTGAAAAATGGAAATTGTTAATGATATCGAGAAAAGTTTTAGTATTTTAGGTAATAATAGACAACAAGTATTATGTAAGCGATGTCATTAACTACCGATATATCAATAATAGTAAGTTCATAATAATAATAAAAAGACAAAGACCTTTATTAAACTTTTCTATTGGATTTTTGAAAGAGACAACAAAATCCGATAACCAATTTTCTTTCCTTTCTATAGGGGTTGTACGAACGATAGTTTGAGTGAAATGGTTATGCAATTTCATCCTTTTCTTTTTTTTTATTGATTTTTTTCTCTTTGAATAGTATCAATAAAGCTTTGATGTATATACGGTAATTCCTGCAAGAAAAACTAGTCAAGATCTATAGTAATAAATTGATTTATATTCGGTATTCAAAAAATGAAAAAAAAATAATGAAAAAAACAAACAATTAATAAAGAATATTGAAATAGAAAACCGTTTGTGTATGGTATTGAAATAGCAAGCGATTTATTCTAATAGTATTGAAACCACAAACAATTTATTGATCAAGGTGATCTTTTGAATTATCCAATTGTTCAGTTTTAAAAAAAAAACTTTAATTATTCGAAACTCACGAATCATCTTTTAAACGTATCCATCCATACGCTGTATACATTATGGCGTGTCGTAAAGTAAACGGGCAAAGAATTTTTGTCAACGCTTCGCGGGTGAAGGGGGATGAATATTTCATTCAAATTTTAAATAATAAATAACCAATAATTTAAATTGTATAGACGGACATAGCTTGTTTCTCCGATAAAAAAATAGTAATCTTTTTTCGTTGTGGTTTTAATTTTCCAACGTATTGAAAGGCATTGCTCATCTTAATTTGATGTTAAAATTACCGTATGAACCTTACCGATCGAAAATTAAAGAAGTCGAATCGTGGGTTTCTTCCCGGTTATTTAATCCAAGTTGGAGAGACAACGTTTTTTATGAATACACGGTATGTTAATTTAACGAGAAATTCCCTTATCAATTCAATTGCCTGCAATGGAAGTTTTATCATTTCAATAAAAATAAATCAATCCATCGATTAAAGTTATTTAAACATTGCAAACAAAGGGAATTTACTTTCGCACATACTGCATCGCACGCACGCATTACCGTATCCCATTGATTGATCATTCGGCGCCTTAATCAAGGGTTCCATTCTCTTCTATTTGGGATCAGATGAAAAAATAGATTCCCGAAAGGGCCAATCCGTTGACGCAATAGATAATATACAGTGCGTATACAGTGTATACAGTGTATGATAAGACTATACGTGCATTCGTTGCAAATGGAGTTTTATGACTAAAAAATTTCAAAAAACTTTGTATACGGTGTACAATATGGGCATAATCATATTATAAAAAAAAAAGAAGAAACAATCTCAATTCATCGAATTTTTTCCTGATTAATTGGCAATAAGGTGCACGCATATGGTTTCAAGCTTTTAATAAGTTAAAATTAATACAAAAATGGATCATTAATAATCATAGAAAGAAAATATGCTTTTGGTATTGTGAATCGAAGGACCTTTCCATAGATGACTATGGCTAACTCGTCCGGATACTTTATCGGAATCATGGATGCATCAACAATAGACAACCTCGAGTGAGACCCCGATCTTTAAAACCAGTTGCGTGCACGGTTCGCAAAAGTCGGCACTGATGATGTGACATGCGTCCCCCCGACCAACGTTCGCAATAACAACTTTACTCGAGACCAATTTTGAAAAAGAGAAACACGCGACGCACAATATGAAGTGGTTGTCCTTCCTTCATCGCGAGCACAGACGGATGCCAAGATTACACGGTTTCACGCTTCATTCGTTCACTCGTTCGTTCACACGGGAAAACAAAGAGTGAATCAATGATTACTCGAATGGCTTTAGGGTCATACGGAATGTCCCCAATGCTGTGGGCAGCCTTCCTCTACCTTGATCCCTTTTACGGACTCTTTCTTACTTCCGATTCAAACGCACCTATTAGTAGCGTGAAACAAGAGGTCACGTCTCTTTTAGAGTGCATAAATAATATAAATCTATAGAAGGCGAGCCCAAACTAAAATTGAAATGAATATAGATAATTTTAATGTCTTATCACGAAAGAAAATTGAAATTGGCAATGATTGTCAGTATTTCGGTGCATGCTCGCGGTTAACGAACTTTCAGGGGTTATATTAAAATTTTTATACTGGGTCTTTAAAAATGTTAGATCATGACCATATAAAATCTTTAATGTAAAACATGTTTATCGTTATTTTGTATGTAATTTGTTCGATTGGCATTTTTCATGCTCACCGAGTTGGCACCGAGTCAGGGTGATTATTGGGGAATCGACGATCTTAACAAAAGTAACAGGCATGCCTTAAATCCCTGATGTCCTTTGACCACAGAAAGCTACATGAATGACCATTATCACGAACATCCACTTGTCACCCTCGGTCCTCTTGACCGACCGATTGACTCAGTTCCACCCTTGGATCCGAGTAGGAAAAAAGCAAAAAATGTAATGAATGAAAAAAAAAAAAAAAAAAAAATAGAACCCTTAAAGGTCAGAATTCGTGGGACGCCCATTTCCCCGAGCATACGGTCAGCAGGAAAGGGGGGGGGAACACTGTGAGAGAAGTGAGGATGAAAATTTGCGAGACTTGATTATTGCGTGAGTCGGTGTAGTCATGTGGGTTGGGGATAATGAAATGACGTGACGTGACGTGACGTGGTGGTCGGTCTATCGTGCGCAATGCGAGCAATCCATTGAAAGGGGGACGAAACGAGTTTAGCGTCAACGGTGTCATTGTGTGTACGGGAAATTATCACAAGATGTCGGTCTCACTCCAATTATTATTTCAATGTCAGGTCGTTGTCTGGGAATTCATACTGAATACTAAATGCATTCAGAATTCACTTTATAATAAAACACGCACACGGTAAGCTGCATGATTCTTTCAATTTGGGATTGAGGTAGCGGGCATATCATCCTATTGTTTACATTCTCCAATAATGTTGGTCAAGTCCATTGGTCAGCAAGGGGTTAAAATGGGGGCCAACAAGAGTTAAATTAAAAATTATCAAAGCAAGCAAAGTTCAAGTCTGATTCCTAGGAAATAATAATAATAATAATGATGATGATGATAATGATGATAATATAAAGGGTTCGCCTTATTCAATAAGGGAAAATCATAATCTGAAAGATATTTTAGATGAGTTATTATTAACCACGAGCTCATCCGAGTTATACGGGAAATCCAGTGCACATTAGGAAAGTAATTACCGAGTTTCCTTATAACGTAACTTCTACTGTAAGCGTTTATGTAATGATTCGGTCTCTCCACGAGCACCAATGCGTAATGAGACTGTGATTATCAAACGTCAAATTCATTGGTAATATGCACACGGTCTTTGACATCTGCAAGGCCGGAGGGAGGCCTGCAATTGGGCACGTGCGGACAACAGACACATCACAACTGCGTACGTGTACGCAGCATTGCCGAGCGGCCGTTGTCACTGACAAACGTGATGAATTAACTCCAATGGGAAACCCGCTTACACTGATATGATAGGGTTCTCGTCGGGGAGATGATCGGGCGAGAGGGGTTTAGGTTTTCATTCAGGGATTACTAATTACCATACATACATACGGTGCGTGTGTGCACTATTGGCTTTATTATATCAACCGCCCGCCGAGATCGGATTCGGGAGGTTGTGACTCTATTTGGATTAGCGCGTTAGATCATTTTAAACGTCCGAGGTAGGGAATTTGACATAAATGGGTGGCGCCTTAGGGCACAATCAGAATCCTCATTTTTCCGTCTTAATTAAAAACCCTAACGGTCAAGGTGATGATGACACTTTAATAATTGACCGAGTGACCATGCAATTGGTGATATCAATGATCGAGTGTATGTGCGGCTAAAAATATGCACAGGACGTATGCGCATTCATTATTAAATATTGCTTTAATTGGTAAACGACGGCATATCGGTATTATTAAAAGGGCATTCCTCTGTCGTCCCAGGATTCGCTTGCAGAGAGATGAAACTCACAAGTGTGTGTGTCGTTTTTTTATCAACGATTGCTAATTCGCATCGTCGTCATCGTCATCATCATCATCATCATCATCAACATCAACATCATCATCAACATCATCATCAACATCATCATCAGCCTTTAGACCGGTGACAATGACAAACTATTGTGTCGATTGATGAACGAATTAATATAATTACTGCAATTGATTGATTGATTGATTAGTTAATTTACTTGATAAGCGAGTGAATCCGGTGGGTCTATTCGACGAATTAAAGTGAATTGGATTGCCCGTGGGTCATCTCCACCAGGAAGAGGTATTTTTTACGGTCGGAATTTTTGCCACAGCGGATTCATCATAATCTTCGTCGTCGTCCACCCATCTTTGAGCACGTGAAGTTAAACGCCAAGGCATCCGAGAATTCAAGTAACCTTTAACTTCAATCCGTGCAAGTACGATACTTGCATAACGATGGATGCGCTCATCCGACAAATCCAGTTACATCGGAATCTACTGCTTAGATCACACCTGTCGTACGGTGCGTAAAATTTACAGCCACCAAAACCGTTAACAGGTCTGTCGCATGGTTTGGACCCCGTAACGTCGATTCCTCTCTCGATTAAGCCACAAAAAAAATAAAATAAAATAAAATAAAATAAAAAAAAAACCAACCGATCAATCTAAGATTCATCGCGGCGAGCGCCCAGCATCAAACTCCTATTTCCCAATTAACAATAACTAGTTCAGACAGTTCAGGGACATCCAGCGCACTAGATGTTACACGATGCGTATGTGGATGAAGGGCGTACGCTGGTTGGTCACAACATTACTTGCCAAATTCGGGCAAGTCTTGTCCCGGATAACTGGCACGCATGTTACGAAAAGGAAAAAAAAAAGCCATCTGAGAGATAATGTTGAGGCGACAGAGAGGAGACTAACACGGAACATTCCGCTTTCGGTTTTTCATAAGCCTCGTTGCTAAGGTGAATGAATTACGGTAAAAGACAACGGTGATGATTTTGGTGGTGTTATCGAATATACCAGAGGATTTGGTCGTACGCTTGCAGCATAATAAGAGAGGGCAGTGCATTCGTTTTTTTTGTGTCGTAAACAGTTGACCGGATATGGTAGATTATATAATATTGATTTGGTGAGTGTAAATACGATTTACGTAATCTCAATATGTTGAAGAAGGTCGCTCCCACCCAACTTTCATTGTCTAGACCATGCAGAGTATCCTGATTTTTGTTTTACGTGCGCATGTATCATACACGCAAAATGAGAAGAAAAAAAAAATTTCTACCAAAAGTTCAATGTGTGCGTGCGTGCGTCTGGAAAACACGCAAATATTCAAATATTTAGATCATGATGTCTTCCTTTATTCCTTTTTTTTTTTTTTTCTTTTTTTTTTTTTTTGTTTTCACCAATCTTCTTATGACTCAGCCACTTTAATTACACAGCATCGGCAGAATGTTTAAATGAACATTTATTCTCTCCTAAACCTGAAATTATTCAAATTCCTTGTTCGCAAACAAAACGCACAACAATGGGTGCGCTCAACGCTTTTTGTCCCTTTGAATGTGGGAAAGAATGGTCCATGCAAAGAAAAGATTCCTCCCTCCGCCTTGCCAACGTGAAGGTTCGATTATCGCTTCCATGAGCGAGCGGTCCCTACACCCTTAATCATGTACGATGAGCTCACAGAGATGGTTAACCTTTTTTGGAAGTCCTGGGTGATTACGGTGCAAAGCTTTACAAGGACCTCCACGTGTCACGTGGAGGTCAGAAATGAAGTAAAAATCGGCAGCACTTGGGGGATCTCTCTTCTTACTAAAGAAGTGTTGTCACGGAGAATAATTATCTCACGTTTTGTGCGAATCGGTATGTAAACAAACCTGAAAATCGAGGCGAAGACCATCAGAGATGAGCGGGGGAACAACAAAGCATTGAGCAAAAAAAAAAAAATATACTGTATATAAAATAAGATAACCACCACCTGCATAAGAGAGATTAGAAATAAATTTCGGATTTTCTTTGCAAATAAATCACATCCTTTCCTAATCCAAATCGTCTAAATAGACCGATGTGCAATCAATAATTCCTGGCATCAAATTGGATCTTCGCGAAAATTTCACTTTCAGGTTAATAAACAAATTCACGAGAGAGAGGGTTGATTTAATTTTCCTTTTCGTCTGATGCATGACCAATGATGCCGAATGCTTCTTAATCGGGGTTTAATTAAAAATAATAAAAGACGCATTATTAAATAATGATAAGATTGGTAATGGTAAGTACAATGTGACGAGATGCATCGCGGAGAACATGAATGAATGGCGTGTAGCACGGAAGGTACACGAGCACAAGACGGCGAAATATGGCTGTCCTGGTGGTCATCAGAGAAAATCGTCTCTTTGCTCCTCCTCGGTATTATTCCGAGGTCTAGGTGGGGGACACCGATGACGAATGTTTAACCCGTAGAACGTAATCTAAAATGAATGATGATGATAATAAATAAAAAAAAAAACTTATCAGCACGATCGAAAAAGATCGGCACATACAGTAATTTATACAATGGGGTAAATTTGGGTTTAGCGACAATCGGAGGGTGGACGTTAATGGGGGGATGGGGTGACGATGATTGCCATATTCCGATAGCATTTTTGGTGCGTGTTAGTAATAACTTTTTTTTCTGCTTGCACCTGAATGGCATTTTGAATGACATTTTGTTTGAATGGTGTGTTTAAATGAATGAACGTGAAATTTAAAATTAATTCGTTGATTAAGATTCGGAGATTCTTTTAAAAAAAAAAAAAAAAACACCAATGCAAAGAATGCGCGCACACACATATTCCGTGTAACGCTGAATGCCCTTTTCACGATGCACCTGAGATAACCCATTACCATCCCATTTCCATTTCTCTGCCATCACCCACCAACACAAACGCCGACACCATCACCTTTGTTTCATGCGCGATCGCCAAAATCGCCTACGTCAAACAATAGGCATGATTTGAGGTTTTTTTTTATTGATAATTTGGATCCCCAATTTAGAAATTCAGTGGTAATAAAAAATGTATCAAATATTTATGAAACGCACACTTGCTATATGCATATATAGAATGCGCGGGTTACGCGTAATTTGCGAGGGGACACCTGGTTGACGGCACGACGTCCACGAATCACAACCATCCGACCTAATATCTCTCCGAGCGCTTTCAAAACTCGAGTTACGTATTGAGTGAAGAAAAAATCGAGGGCGGACGAATGGGCGGAGATGGATGACCCGCTCGTCGCCTCGTTCGAAAGCGTGTCCGGTCACGAATATGCAATTGCATATGTGAATTCATCATGTACGCGTACACCAGCTGTCATCTTGTTTATCCGTGCTTTCTTTTTTCCCTCACAAGGAACCCAAATTCGGATAAATTTCTTTCCTGTTTTAATTCGACTCTTCCACAGATTACGTAATGACTTCATGTCTCTGGCACGACATTCGCTTACACAATCACCTTCCACTTTTTTTCTTTCCCTTGCATCCACCTTGGACAATGATGAGAAAAAAATTACTTGCATCCCACAGAATCTAGCATTTTGCGTGCCCACAATCGCTTCAGCTACACGCATACATTCATTGAGCATACGCCCGAGTACTTCATGACGCATCAATGGACGCATTGCAAAACTCGGGATTAGGTAAACATCGAGCGTTCCGAGAATCGCAACCTCATAACCTTACATGTGCGTGGCGCAAGGGTTCAAGGGCTCTCGCGGTTTCCCCAGATTCCCGAGTGCGCAGGAAAACATGAATGCAAGCAAGTAAGCATACTGTATGTGTAATCTAAATTCCTTTGAAATGAACAGTAAATAAACAAACAACTGATAACAGAACACGGTGACGGGAAGAAAACGAAGGAGAATTATTTCTTCTTTATTTATTTATTTTTTTTTTTTCCCTGATGAATCACAAATCATTGCATGAAAGTTTATCTCGCGCGAAAGCACGACTCACTCGTCGGCACTCATGAACTTTGGATTTCGCGTAACTCCCGGACGCTAGGCAATCTGTGCGAGGAAGATTCGAAGATTCTATTTTGATTTTTTAAGGTTTCTTTCTGTCGAGCAAACAATCTGTATACTGCATGTGGAATATTTAGGTGACATTAGTCTGTGCTATCAACAGGCTTCGCACATATTATACACATACAATGCACATACACACACACACACACGCACACGCACACACGCAGTAACGTGAAATGACGTTCGTCAAGAGGTTGACGTTTGTCGATTTTTTCGGAGGAAAATTTCTTTTGCAGGTTGGACGTCCTCCTACAAGGGAGGCAGGCGCATGATCAAACTACGGTGCACGCGCATTGGAAAAAAAACAGTGACGGGCAGAAATTAAATCAACCATCCCTCCCAAATAATAACAATCACAGCCATTTCACCAAATCAGGTTTGAACCCGCACCTCTATCGCAAAGTCCAACTCCATCTCAAAACCGCCGACACCACGACGAACGGTATCAATCGGTACGCTCACGGTATGCGAGAGAGGCAAACAATATTTTAAAGTAGCATGGCGGTGAATTCCTGCTTTTAATTAAAGTTTTTCTTGCATGGAAACAAGGAGTGCGCGCATACCTGTATCAAAATAATAATCCAAGTATATTTGCTATTATCATTTACAATTACCCCAATTATTATTATTTAACATTATTATTATTATTCTACCCTTTATTATCGTGATTAATTGTTATTATTATTAGTATCATTATTATTATTATTATTATTATCATCACTGTATTATTATTATTATTATTTTATAATAACCATGTTCTAATGGACGGAATCTATTTACGAAAAACGGTAGCGGTACTACTCACGTACGTATAAATCAAAATATCGGATTTTCCGTATTTTACGCGAAGCAAAAAAGGGATAACAAAATGACAGGCCATATAATATAAACATACATACTGTATTATACTGTATATACAGTACATATGTGTATATTTCTTACGCATCACTCGTGTCACGCGCACTTTCGAGGTACACACATCTCAGTTTCCGCCGCGGATAATGGTACGCGCGAATTTTGCATCTCGCCGACATCACCAATCCATTTATCAGCGGAGGGAGTCAGTGTCCGGGTGACTCCTGAAATGTTGTCGTGCGCGATGAACATCTCACACCATCATCACGGCGGGTCCAAGGCGACGGTGGCACGTCATGTGAAGTTATTGCGATCGCAACTTCGATTGATTGATCAATTGATTGATCCATCTATCTATTGTATCTATCTACCGTATCATTCAAGGTTCCACAAGAGTGACCTCAAAAGGTCGATGGCGCTAACGGAAAAATCGGGATGTTATTTATCAACTTCGTTGTTGTTAGGATTAAAGTTAGAAAGTTAAAAATAGACTCCGATTGGGAAAATGCATTTTTCCAAGTTAATAAATGACACCGTCTCACCTACACCCGTTGTACCAGTAGGACCCCTTTATTATTATTTCCATGATAGAGCAAAGGTGACACCCGGTCCAATGATCAATCGACCAATCAAACTTCCCAATTCCCGTTAAACTCGAGATCGGAATATTTGCGTACGATATTTGATTTAATGCCCGATAGGGTTCTCCGTCGCATAAGTTTTTCCAAGAAATTCCCGTGATGCAATAAAATCAAATTTGCAAAATTCGTATGCAAAAAAAAATTACGTTCCACACGTGGGCACATATTCGGCAGTGAGACGAGAGCCGAAGCACAAATCACAAATGTTCTCGGCGTCCTCAATCTCCGAACTCGACCGCTGTTTAGGTTCGCGCACACCGTTCGTTCACTTTAATGATTATTCTCTTTCACGAGGGGATTAAACGCATACGATTCTTTTTCTGCGTTGCGTGTTGCCTTTTTAGGGAATCAGCCAAATGGTTTGGGTATGATTTCGTAAGGTTCGCAGGTGACACGGCTGTTGAGGTGTATGGTGGGTGGCACATGCACGGGCAAAAAAGAGAAAAAAATTGAGCGCGTGGATTGAAGACTTTTTCGGAAAATTATTCGTGAAATTTAGTTAAATTGACATCCTGATGGTTAGCGCTGTGTAAAGAGAGGGCGTTATCACGTACGCACCACAAAAAAAAGCATAATTTTAAATTACAGTCTTTCCCGAGCGACATCCGAGGTTCTCTTGCGTGCGTCATCGCGCAACTCTCGAGTGTTGCCGCCGCTCAGTGCGACTTCGGAAATTTGTAAATTTTAACGTTGATGGATAAAAAAAAAAGAACGCTAAATCACATATGTACTAATCATTACCTAATCAGTCATTTGAAGTTTAGGTCAGTAATAGGGTATTGATTGCGTCTTAACCCGGGGTCAAATATTTGCGCATGGTTGGTGTCACAAAGCGTTTTTTTCGATTGCAGTGCGCACAGTATGTACGTTACCATTGCGATAGAATGGTGGTTTTTCTAAAAAAAAGAAAAGAAAAAAAAGAAAAGAGAGGAATGAAACGACGCACCAATTGAACCCAAAACTGTTCATGACCAATGCAATCGAAAGCTTGGCTTTTTTTTTTTTTTTTTTTTTTTTTTGGTGCGAAGGAAACGTCAAAACCTTTTTTTTTGTTTTGTTTTGTGCACAAGGTTTCCTTCAAATTCGGTTCGACTTATATTGCACTAGGGACGGTTAAAGGTTTGACCGATTGAGGAATTCCCAAATCCATGTGACATTAATTTAACTCTTCTGGGTAACCTTTCACATTGCATCTTGTTTCTATTGATCCCTTCACGAGTTCACCCAACTTCCACTTTAACGTGTGCACAAGTGGAAAATGAGGAGGTTATTATTATTGTTATTATTATTATTATTTTCTTCTTTGCATCACTGATTACTAAACCCTGCACAGATTCTAAAATTGAACGGTCTTACCGTGTTTCCCTGCTTCCCACCCCCAAATGATGATAACAGCATTTTGATGAAATAGTTGATAAGAGAGCTTTTTGATTCCACGATTCACGGATATTTTACCGAAAACGCAATTAATTCCGCGCTTACGCACGTACGCAAGTGAGACCACGACCAATAATTTTTGTGCGACCCACATAAATGGAAAGGCCGAAATTCCCAAAACTCCCTCTGGGCTAAGGTCACTTGTTTCATCGGGCTGTCGTGATATTTCCGACACATACACACACCAATGGCGTCAAAGCTATGTGTCATCAGACTTTATGAATCCCTTCCTTACGTTTTGCGTTACCCTCATCGCCCAAAACCTTGTCCAATCGTTCGTCGCGAATCGAAGAGGGCTTGGATGCTTCCTTTAACAAGTTGAAAATTTGCACTTAATTTTAGGCTTAGAATGTGCGTATACAGTAGCATATGCAGTTGTTGTATCTTTTTTTTTTTCGAGCTTCACGTCATGCGCCGAATTGCCATCCGGTGTCCCATTGGAAAAAAAAAAACCTGAATTTAAAATTCTGCGCCCATCCTGCAAATTTCTCACAATTCTTCGTGACTGCGGCGGCGGTACTCGTTTGAAGCAAGCTTCCAGGAACAAGTGTCCTACGGAAGTTGTTCCCCCACGTGACAATGATAGGTATTGTTACGCGCATACACGGATGCACCGTGCCGCCAGAAAAACCCCAATACTGAACCATTTTTTTAGCGTTGTGAAGGAATAGTGTGTGTGACTTGCTTCTGTTTCGGTAAACATTCACGGGCGGTGGTAACCCTTTTTTAACCCATTTCTCCGGTTTTCAAGTGAAATCCGAACTACCTCAGTACACTGCACATCCAACCCAAATTAAGCCTTTTTTATTGTTTCATCATCGCAGACAGTTGTATGTAATTATGTCGACCTTATTTAAATAATTTCTGATTAGGCATAAATTAATCTCATAAAGACCTCCGCGCGCGCGCTCCACAAAGATTCACTATGTATACATAAAAAAAAAAAGGGTCAAAAGAACTCTTGCCAAAACCGGTTCTCATGCATAATCTGTGTAACGTCTTCCTCGTTACCAAGGACCCACCGTTACGGTACCCTGCTGTCGCAACATACAGTATATCCACCCACCCCACACAGATTTATTTTTATATGATGACACTTGCGGTTAATTGCTTTATGCTCCTATAGTATATATCACATCAGATAGTCTATCAGTATATGTTGTCCCTTCGGGCAGTATAACCTTCCATATTGAGTTGGTCAAAATAAAAAAAATGTTTCGAAAAAGAAAAGGAAAAAGAAAAAAATATATACTGTATGTGTGTGTTGTATATATATATATATACTGTATATATATATATACATATTAGCTGAAATCATAACAAAGAAGGTCCTTATCACCTAACAGGTACACAATTATTGCTCTTCCCATTTTGGAAAGTACTCTTTTTTTTTTTTTTTTTTTTTTTTTTTTTCTAGTGTGAAAATTTTTTTTTTTTGAATAAAAACCCAATTATCCCACGTTCCCCTCATTCTCGTTAAAAAAAAAAATTTTTTTTTTTTCTTTCTCGCACATCGTCAACCCAATATCACGGTTACCACCCAATATAAAAAAAAAAGCTTTTTCTACTTAAATAAGGTGAGAAAAAAAATTTTTTTATATATACTCGATAATTTATTTTGTTTACTTTTACTGGTTTCTTTTTTTTTTTTGGTGAGACAAGTTTATGCTTTTTCATCATAAAAAAAAAAAAAATCCGGCTTTTGCATTATAAAAACCGCCAAAGAATCGATTCTTTACAATTAGCACCTGTATAACTAACTACCCTCTCTTCTCTCAACGCATACACAAAAAAAAAAAAAAAAAAAAACACCCGAATCAACAAATAATTTCCTTTTCTTCATCCTCAACTTGATTAATTGCATTGTGTATAAATACATCAAGTTTTTAAACTCTAGCGAGTTCTGCTCTTTGAACCCGAGTTTGCAAGTTGTGTGTGTCGTCGACTTGGACATTCTGAAATATATAAAGTTCACACAAGGTAATATTAAAGGCACATGGGAACTAAAAAAATCAATCTTTCTTCTTTCGTCCATCCGCCCATTCTTACATCAGAGGATTGATTCTTAGTCTCTTGTTCATCGTTGTCATTGTAATTCGTTTATCCTTATTCTATTTTATTTTTATTATACCTTTTTTTTTTTTTTTTTTTTTTTTTTTTTTAAATATAAACGGTCTGTCAAATACCTGCTCCCCACCCTCCCTCTCTCTCCCTCTCCCCCCTCCCCTCCACCTCTCAATTTTCTCTTTGCACGAAAAGTAAACAAAAACAAATACATAAATAATAAACCAATTTTCATTTTTCATCTTTTTTTCAATTTTTTTACTCAAACGTCTCTTCTCTCTTCTCTCTTACTCACCTTAGTAATAAAAAAATTTTTTTATCTTATTTTATTTTTTTTTCTTTTCCATTATGACAACTCCTACTGCTCAATTCCATTTGCCGTCTTTTGATTCCGCCTACAATTTCTCTGCGATCCAACATCAACTCAATCAACAAAAGCTTCAACAACAACAACATTACAACTTAGCACCCCATCATCAAGAAGCGGCTGTCACAGCTGCCACTCTCGCTTACGTTCAAGCTTATAACAGTCCCCCGAGAGATATCTCCACACAATCTCCTCAACAACATCATCACTCAATCGAACCTTCGGATTTGTTTGCGACCTACCCTTCACCCGGAGAATCTTCGATAATGGCCGAATCCCCGACTCATTCGCCGACAACTTTCACCGCCACCACCAACACCGCCGCCGCCGGCGAGCACAAACCCGTGATTAATGGTGAAGGTGGTTATCCAACGAATTCATCGTATGTATCAAACGATCGCTTCTTTCCCTCCCATCAGTTGTTATTCTCAGAAGGCAGGAGATCGATTGCCACTCGAGAAGTTGAACGAATCGGAAATAACTCATTTCCACGGGATCGATCTCACAGCCTGCCTGCAATTTCCCTCAATTCTGTACGCCATTTTACTCACTTGCATCAACTCGATTCGGCTAGGTATCCCACGGCTCCCTACTCGACATCCACCTCCGCATCAACACCATCATACATCCCCTCCAACGGCATGCACATGGATCGACGATCAAGTCTCGGTGCTAGCGTGCCGGTGTTGCCAATCCTTCATCAGCCTTTTGCCTCTCACGATACCAAGGTTCACAACCTACCTCACCAGGACCTGTCGGCTGCCAATGGCTCGGCCGAGCAACAATGGAACAACAATAATTCCCCATTTCCGTTTGGCTCTTACGCAAAGCAGGCAAAAGGGTTTGATGAGAAGGCGATAGATCCCACCTTCTTCACGGATCCCTCGATGGTCAAACCATCCGGTCCGAGTACCACCGCTCCAATAGGTTACTACGGTCAAGGTTCAATATATGATCGGAATGTGATGTCTCAACACCCAGGTGGTTTTCCCACCCCACAAGATTATTCAATGATAACCGCCGGCAGATTCGCCAACGGCGCCATGAATTCAATGTCCGCCGCAAATGGTAACGGTACTAAGCAATCGCCGAATCAGTCAAGGCCTCCACCGGTCCCCGCGCCTCAAACGATGATGACAACCTTCAGTTCGAAGACCGTCTCATCAACCCCAAAGAGGTACAAGTGCAATGTGTGTCAGAAAAGGTTCACGAGGCCAAGTTCACTACAAACTCATATGTACAGTCACACCGGAGAGAAACGTAAGTTTGTTTAACGTCTCACTTCCGAATACGGAGGTCATTTTTTTTATTATCATTACTCTTTCCCGTCGTTCACACAAACTTACTGATATAATTTGTTTTTCTCCCCTCCCCTCCCCCCATTGTGCATCATTCTGTCGGTCAAATGTCATCCTATTTTTTTTTTTTTTTGAATCTCCTGACGATTGTGTGCTACCATCTTACCCGCGGTGTTACCTGGCTTATCGTGATCACCCCAACCGCCATTGCGTTTTTTTTTAATACCATTCACGGCTTAATCATTGATGCCATTTTAGCATTCAAATGTCCGGTCGAAGGATGTGGTCGACATTTCTCCGTTGTCAGCAATCTTCGCCGTCATCAGAAGATTCACGCGAACAACACTAACAACACCACCACCTCCTAAGGTCCCATGCGCTGTTCACAACGAAAAAAGACGATATTTCCGAAAAAAAAAAAAATAATAATAATTCGTATATATGTGTGTATATGCATATATATATATATATGTATACATTTATCATCACACTTCGTTTTGCAGTAATGAACAATGACTTTTTTTTTTTGATTTGCCCCCCTTTTTTTTTTAGGAAAAAAAAAAAAAAAAAAGGAACCGACAAATAAAATTAGCATTATTTTCTCTCATAGCATCGTTTTTTTTTTTAAAAAAAAAAAAAGGGTTTCTTCCTCACCGGCGTGACTGTGATCCGCGGAATCAACAGTCTCGTTCTCGGCTTTATATGCATGCATGGGCTTGCCTCATTTAAACCATCGATTTTTTTTTCTTTAAATCTCTTTTCATAATTCTTTTGTGTAAATGTCAAACTCTCCTTAAAAAAAAAAAAAAAAAAATTTTTTTTTTCTCGTTATCTATTAACACCGCCATTATATACTTATCGTACACCCGTCTATATATATCATATCTTATTCACGTAATAACTGACAAGTAATTCACACCCAAAAAGAAAAACTCAAGCAAAGTTTACTACTACTACTACTACATTTGACATGTAATAATCAACTCAGAAAAAAAAAAAACTGTAAATTTTTTTTCCATGTATATTGGTCTTTTGTTATATAGATAATCAATCCCCTTTACTTTTTTTATCATTTTGACTTTTTTTTTTTTTTCTTTAAAAAAAAAAAATGATTACGGCTTCTTGCCTCCACCTAATAAAGATTCATTGTTGCACATAAATTCGGATTTATTACTTGATCACGAGAAAATAAAGAAATCTTTTTTCTCCCTTTCGTAAACGTGTTTTCAGGTGATCTTGCATCCATTCGTCGCCGCAAACTTTTTTTCTTCTCAACATACCTTCAGGGGACATCTGTCATCCACACACGCGGTGTGTCTCGTTTATAATTGTTTTTCGGTCCACCTGGATGATCCAGATCTTCGTTGTCAAATGGATGCGCGTTCAAGAAAAATAAAATCATGGGTCCGGTAATCTTTTGACACAAGTAAATAAAGATGCATGCAGGTGGTTGGATTTTCCGTTCGTCAGATCTAAAGATTCAAAACCAGATCTAATGTTTTATTTTTCTTGTTTGTCGATCACTTGTGGTTGATGGTGAAAGTGGCAAATCGGTTCACAAGCAAGTCTCTGTTGAGATCATCGTCGATTATTGCTCTTTCCAAACTCAATTACTGTTGGTGATGCCGTCGCTTGGAAAATCCTCCGATCCGATTATTTTCTCCCTCTCTCTATTTTTTTTTTTTTTTCACACCTGTATTACTCATATTACTCACTTGTTGCCTGTTTTCAACGCCGCAGGGTATCACCAGACCGCGTTAACACCTTCGATTTGGTGAATGATCTGGCTTGACCGCGCGCTCGGGCTTTGCTTGATGAAGCAAAAACGTCGCACCCATGTGCATGTTGTGAGAAACCGCTTTTTTTTTTTTTTGTTTTTTTTTTATAAATGGCCATGATCAATGATGATCTCGCACAAGATTGCAATCGATAATTTGTTCAACGATTTTCTTGCAGAATTAAGTATGCAAAATTGATCTTATCACAGCCTCACTGCGTCTCGTAGTCAACCATGATGGATCATTGTTTTTTTTCCTGATTTATCATTATTACAAAAAAAAATTCTGAGAATCACTATTTCGTAGTGTAAAAATCGCGTGTTACACGCGTCCTGATGTTACAATAACGTGACGTCTATTTTTCGTTCATTCAACATCGAAGGTGAACGTTCGATGATCTTTCCTATTAGAACATTGGAAATTTTAAATCAAAAATCCTATTACATCATCATTGAAACTTTAAACGTGGATCTCAATGTTTGGTAATGAAAGAATGAAAGAATGAAATTGTAAATTATTGGATGAGGATTTGGGACCATTTTTTAAACCAATTTAAAATCCAATTCAATTAATTTTACTTAGATCACACGAAGGGGCATTTTGTTTACTGGCAAATCAAAAAATCGTGAAAAAATTGGTTTCATGATATCATGAAATTTAATTGATAATGATAGGCCCATTATTTCTTGATGTTATAATGATATGTCTTTATTGAGACATTAAGTAAATATCTAATAAGTTACAGACCTTCACATATAAACTAAAAAAAAAAAAAAGTTAATTTAAAAATCAATAGTGATAACCTATCAACAATAATATTTAAATTATTTATTCAAAATTTATTATGAAGAGATTAAAACTCTTTTGAGAATTAAAAGTTATTAACAAGTGCATTAACATAAGATTTAATTTGGTCATGTTATAATTGCTTAATATTAATTATTATAAAAATTGATAGAGATATAAATATACTTACTGGTCTAACTACAAATACTAAAAAAAAAAAAAATTGATTTAAAATTTTTTAAAAAAATTTTTAACTTATTTAATAAACTTTTTTTTTAAAAAATTTTTACTTAATTAAAATATTTTCTGAATTTATGATATTTAAAGAATTTAATCATTTTCGAATAATAAAACTTTAAGAGAAATGTTTGAAAAACTTATTTCTTTATTGATATATGAATTTATATATTATTATTATTATTATCAATATTATATTATAAAAAAGTTTGCAAATAAGAAAGATATATAGTAAAATTAAGTGAAATAAAACTCATATCTATCAATAACAGATAGGCTTTCAAGAATTGATTCTACAAATATCACTATTTTAATACAAATTAAAAAACATTATATGAAGTAAAGATCAGCTTACTGAAAAAAAAAACTCTTTCCGCTGATCCTCAATTTTTCAGAAAATTTCTTTATTTGATAATTTTTTGAGAAGCAAGAGAAACCAGTTAAAAAACAAGAGAAACCACCTTTACAACTAAACAACTTACAAAAACAAGTTCAAGAACTCTTTACAGAATACAGAAAAGATAAGTTTTACAA
>CAJVPT010000592.1:0-27902 GCA_910592055.1 Acaulospora colombiana | reverse complement strand
TACTTTTCATAAGGTTATGTAATCGATGTTGATTTGTTCATCAAAGAACTCTGCCAGATCAGTTTTGGTGAAGTGGAAGGGGACGTCCATACTCGAATAGTACGTGAATTGCTATCTTGGGATCCTAGTGGGGCGACCTTTCTGAATTTGGTGTTTTCATTGTCTGTGATGTTGATTTCACATACTCTTTGTGCATCTTCATAGTTACTAAAAATAGTGGTGATCTATGGGCTTCCGATTAGGTATTCGTATCTCACGTATTTCAGGGAGGGTAGTTGTTTTATTTTATGCTTGATGAAGTCTATTTTTTCTCTGGGAGTTTGTCCTGGTACCTGTTCTAGGTTAATGTAAGCTTTTCCGGGCATGATTGTCTCTTGCTGCTGGGGTTCTACTGTGTTATTTTCTCTTCCCTTTGTTTCTTCTTGGTTGGCATGGCTGAAGCCAACCTGGTTGATTATGTTCGTCTGTTCACCTTGCTGCAGTTGACTTGGGCTGCCTTTCTTTCCTGACTCCTCTTGAACTGTGGTGAGAGAGCTTGCTCTACTATTTGTAGAGTCTTCCAATGGTTTCGTGAACTCCCGCTTTGTTCCTTTTCCTCTTCCGTGGTCACTTCTTTTTCCTCTATCTCCATCTCTTCCATCGGTTCAGTTATGATTTCTCGGCCCTTCCCTTTATCTACCGTTTTCTTTAATGATGCTGTTCTTGTTCCAAGTGGGGTGTGTCTGAGTTGGGAAGTTGGTGTTGTCACTTTGACCTTTAGGACCTTGCTATTGTTTTTGCTGATCTTATCAATGTTGTATTTGAGTGTTGTTTGTCTTCCTAAGCTTCTCGTTTGCCTATTGGAGGCCATTTCAAGGTTGTTACTTTGTAGCTGGGGATGGGTTTTTGTGTTTTTGCCTAATAATGAAATTTTTACGATTTGGAAAATTTTCAGAAAAGAGTTTGAGGATACCATTTTCAGATTTTTTATATATACAGTATATAGATGGATCAATAAAAAAACATAACAAAAAATGGCTCATGAGAATAGGTCTCAAAATCATTACATATAAGAGAAACACCTATCTTCAATTTATGCAGAAATAATGGCTATACTGATAGCATTAAGTATCCTTATACAGTATAGTCATGCAAAGATTTATACAAACAGCAATGTGACTATAAATGGTATCAATAATATATTGAACACAGTTTCTATCAAAGCTTTCAGAAAACAAAAAAACTTTAATCTCTTGTAATAAATAAAAGACATATGTGAAAAAAAGAACATAAAAATGAAGCTAAAAAAGATAAAAGCTTACTTTGGAATAGAGCACAATGAAGATGTAGACAAACTGGCAAGCATTAATTCTAGATATGGCATAATCCCAAACAGCAGACTAATAATCATACACATCACAACCAATTCACAACTGACTTTTATTTTTCAATAGAACCATTAAATAATGGATATCCCAATCAAAACAATGACCAAACATATCACAAAAACAATACATCTAGCAAAATGGAGACTCCTAAATTATATTAGAAACAACTTTGAAATCCTATGATCAAGAAAATTCACTAGCCATCAACCATAGACAACCTATAGCCAACCAAAATGAACAATCACTATATAAGCTAGCCCGATCAATAGCAAAGAAGATTTAGACTATTACTATAGAATGAAGAACTACCCACAAATGCCAAACTCTTCAGCAGAATATCCAAATTGTATAAAGATGACAAATATATAAAATATGATCAAAGAGAATCCACCACACATCCATTTATCTATTAATCACACTGATATATAACAAGCAATTTCCTTATTGCAATCATAAAAAAGACTGTTACAAAATTCAGTGAATACAACAAAACCAATTATATGCTATCAAAGTACTTAATAAATACCATTTTATATTATAAATGATATCTAGAAATTGTCATCTTAGGAGGCATTCTAAAAGAAACAATCAAGATGATCAATGATTTAATTCCTAATCAAAACACAAAAAAAGCATGCCTCCAAGAACTCACTCAAGAGATTATCAAGTATTTACAAGAAATATGACACAACAGATGTGAAGACTTTCATAACTGAAAAAAACAACAAGGCATCATAAGAGCAGTAAAAAAGTAACACAAATATAGTACTGCCATATTAGATTTATAGATAGAAAAAATAGAGAAATATATAAAAGAACAATTTATTAGTTTAGTTAACAAACATATCTATAATAGTATTAAATTGATCACAACTTCTTACCATTTATTGAAAATTTTGTATAGTGCTAGTCTAGCCTTAATAGGTTAGTTCCCCTTAAAGGGTAGCAACAAACTCTAAGATAGAAAAACTAACATGTTTCGTGACAGCCAATCACCTTTGGTGAGGATTTGTGCTACCAAAAATTCAGGGTCAAACTGAGGTAGGCAAAATTCCCTAGAAAACCATAAAAGCGATAGCTTTAAGAGGCCCAACAGTGACTAGAAGGGGAAAAATAAGCCCTTCTGTCATCAAAAACCTCTATATACCTCTCGCTTCAAAGGTTAGATAAACCTTCAGATACTTCACAGTCAGTTCTTCTTACTTTGGGAACTTTCTTGCCATTGATATCAAAGGTGTTTCTTGACTTTTCTTGGGCATTAGAAGTCAAGTTTTTGAGTGAAGAGGTTTGTAAACAAAGGAAAAAGAGTAGAGGTGACTCTTGAAGTCTTACTTAAGTTGTTTTAAGGAAAGTATTAAAACTTTATTAGCAAAGAAGTATAAAAATTTCTTGTGAACATCTTATTTGTGTGTGGTTAGAGGATCAGCGGAAAGAGTTTTTTTTTTATATAATATATGTATTAACATTGCTTCACAATTATAAAGTAGCTTAAATAGTAAAACTTAGTGATATGATTTTGAATAGAGTAGTAAACAAATAGTGTTAAGTTCAGAAAAGTATTCTGTATATTACTATAATCACTCACATATTTAATCAGAGTGTTACAAAGAGTTTTATTGAATCATTCAATTAAACCATTGATTTACGGATGGTAAGCAATTGAATATTAGTGGTGGATAGTTATTAATTTACATAAAGTATTTACTAACTCATTAATAAATAATATTTCTTGATTAAATAGGAAAACTTTAGAACATCCATATCAATATACAGTATAATATCCTTATATATTAATTTTACAATAGTGATAGCTTTAGTATCTTTGAAAACTTTTTGTTTTAGGCTACTTGGTAAGTTATTCAGTAGATACACCCCTTGCCAGAAATTACTAGACATTGATCAATTTTCGTAAAATCACTAAATAAAAAAAATCATTAAAAGTTTTTTTTCATACTATTATTAAAAATATATTGTATAACTTTTATATTATTAGAGTTAACAAAAGCTTTGCTATTCAAAAATGACAAATTTTTTTATGCTTGTATTTGAATTTTTTTTGCAATGGCAAAAAAATACAAAGAGTTGTCAGAAAACAAATGGTTTCAAATTATTAGTGCTTGGAAATGCAGTTCTAAACCTTCTATTATTATAAAAATATTTAATATACCTAAATCAATTGTTCATGATATAATAAATTATCACAAGAAAACTAGTAAAACGAAACTTTTAACTTGAAAAGGAAGGACTGTCATACTAATAGACTGTGATACATGACACTTATTACATATTATTGGAAAAGATCACAAAGCTACTTTAAATACTATATACAATGAATTTGTATAATTAACCTTAAACAAAATTAGTGCACATATATTACAATAGAAATTACATGAAAATGATTATTATGCCTGAGTTGGTAAGTGAAGCTATTCATTAATAAAAAACATAAATTGCTTCACAAAAATTGGATAATCAAATGATGAAACTGGATTTCTGAATAAAATTCTATTATTTGGAGTGCTGAATCTTGCTTTGAAATATTTGAAAATAATAGATACAGTCGTGTTTGGTAATTACTCAAAGAGAAATATGATGTAGATTGCTTTATGCCAACTTTTAAATCAGAAAAAAGAGGAGTTATGGTTTGGGTTGCTTTACTGCAGATGGTTTGGGTCCATTAATACAAATCAATGTATGAAAATTACAAAAGCATATATAGAAACCCTTGATAATAATTTACTACTATTCATAAAAAGTCTTTCTAATAAAAAAAATTTTACTTTTCAAGATGATAATTGCTTAATCCACTAGGCACACATAGTAAAAAATTGGATAAAACAAAAAAATATTACTTGTCTTCTATGGTCATCTCAGAGCCCAGATCTCAATCTGATTGAGCATTTGTGGGACAAGCTGAAACATTGAGTGTATAAGCATAATCCATTGCCATCTAGTGAGAAGGAACTATTTAGTTTTTTGTTGAAAGAATGGTTTCAAATAGGTGATTCAATTTGTCAAAATTTAGTAGAAAGTATATCTCGTCATGTTGAGGCCATTAAAATTTCAAATGGAAATACTACAAAATATTAGATGTACAAATAAATAAATAAAATGTTTAGATTTTGAATAATTCATTTTTTTTGTTATAAAATTATATAGATTTTTGAAAAGTGCAAAAAAAAATTTTTATCATTTGTTGATTATGAATAAATCTGATCAACGTCCAGTAATTTCTGATAGGAGAGTATACAACAATATATTGGTTGTCTTGAAAAGTTATTGACAAAGGTTCAATGATATAAATTCCTATGCAATCAAAAGATTGTTCAACAAATACAGTGTGAAGTTTCTTATATGGTATAGGGGCTTCTTGTCATTAGCAAGTATCACAACTTTTGATATATTTAGCAATAGTTTTGTATTAATTAAATCAATAATATTGATTCCTTGCTCAATTATAGATTGCTTTAATTTTAAAATGTCCTATAAGAATGTTTCCATAAAGATTGTATAAGATTGATTTCAATTCAATTGCCTTAATAACTTTGAGTGGTTCCATTAGATTTTTAGTATTGCATCAGAATAGTATATAATATTGGATAATATAATGTGCCACTTGTTTTTTGAAAGAAATTATTTCCTTTGTCATTAAGTCCAGAGATAGTCTTCCAGTAGAGAGATAGGTATATAGGTTCTAACAGGTTTTAAATCTATAATTAAGGTATTAAAGTTGAAGAGAGTTTTAATAATGCATCAGTATTTTGATGCTTTTTGCCTTTTTGATATTGAATTTTGAAAGGGTAATCCATAATAATAAGTATCTGTCGTATTGTTCTTTTGTTTAGAATAGAGTTATTAATTATTTATTGAAGAGTTGAGTAGTCAATAATAAGAGTGAATTTCTAAAGATAGGTATAAGGACAGAAGTATTTCATGGCTCAGATGGTAGCAAGGCATTCAATTTCAATAGTAAAGTAATTAAGTTTAGGTCTAACAAGACTTTAGCTTGCATAAGTTATCACATATTCATTTTCTTATTCATCCAATTGTGCTAAAATAGCTCCTAGTTCCTTGTAAAAAACATCAGTATATAGGAGAAAAGGCTTGGAGAAATGTGAATAAATCAAGATTGATACAATGATTAATTTTTTTTAAGTTTTTCAAATGCTAATTAACATTATTATTTTAAAGATATAGTGTATTTTTCTTCAAAAGTTTGTTTATTGGTTTAGCTATAGTGGCAAACTTGGTATAAAGTAGTAGTAATAAGATACTAGTTCAATAAATTCTTTTAGTTCAATAACATTGATTGATATGACAAAGTTTTTCACCTTTTCTATTTGGTTGGATCTAATTAAATTTCATATTGATTGATAATATATTCCAAAAATGTAAGTTCCTTTTTGCAAAAGTAGCATTTTTCCAAGTTAATCTTGAGATTGGTTTGCCTAAACCTTTCAAAAATTTCTTTTAAATATTATAAGTGCTTCTCAAATATTGTAGAGTATATATTGATATAATTCAAGTATATTAATACATATTTTTCTTTGATATCATAGAAAATACAGTTCATAAGCTATTGAAAAGTGGTTGATATATTGATTAATTCAAAAGGCATAACATTGAATTCAATAGTTCCTTATTTAATGATAAAAGTAGTTTTTTTCTTATTCACTGGATTTATTTTACCTTATCAATATTTACTAGCCATATTCAAAGAAGTAAATTATTTAGCTTTTTCTAGTGAGTCAAAAATTTTATTAATTCTAGATAATAGATAAGTATTCTTATTGATAACTTTGTTGAGTTTCTGATAGTCAATACAGAATCTTGTTTGACTATTTTTCTTTTTGATCAACACAATTGAAAAAGTTCAAAGGCTATAAGATGGTTGAATGATTTATTGAGCCAACATACATTCAATTTCCTTTTTCACGAATTTATGTTCAACAGAAGATATTCTATAAGATTATTGTTTAATTGGTAAAGTGTTTTTAGTAATAATATGATAAGTAATCAAGTCAGTATATCTAGCAAATAAGTTATTAGTTACAATTGTATCCTAGTATTGTTTTAACAAATAGTTAAATTGATTTTGTTGTTCCTAAATTAAATCAAGTGATTTATTCAGCTCCTTTTTGTGATTCCCATTCAAGTATTGAATAAGTTTCCAATCCTTGATCTTGAGTTGATAAGTAATATAAATATCAGATTTCTGCTTCAAGTAATGATCATATCAACAAATTGTTTTTAATCTTTTCCATCCCTTTTATAGAGGTTTATAAGTTAAGAATGACTATTGTATGGCTTCAAGTTTCTAAATATAAGTTATTGGTTTCTTATACTGTCCAAAATTGACTGATGATTTATCAATTTCCACTAGTGATTGTTTATTAGAGTTTCTCAAAAGTGCACAATAAGTTTGATCCTTATTCAAAGTTTCCTTATATTATATATTATTAGTTAAATTATAAATTTTCTTTTCTTTTTCTTTATTCAAAGGTTCAATTTCTATAGGCCTTCTATTATCATTAAATTTGGGTTTTTTCCAACAAATGATCTTGTATCAAATATTTTTATTCAAAAAATTTAAGTCTATAGTTTGATAATTATAGTTGATAATAGTCTTGATTTTTGTGATCCAGTTATTTTCTACAATAACTATATATTGAGTTTATTTATTATTATTTTTTTTTTACCCTCTGTCAGGTTAGTTATATGTGCTTTATAAAACATTTATAAGCTGTATATATTAAATGAAATGCTAAAGATAAATCTATAACTAACTCACTCATTTTGGTTGTATTACCTCTCTAAGTACAACTTTGGAAGTGATTTATTACTCCATTAGAGGTTCAGGTGAAAACCCTTCCAACTTCTAGCATCATGTCCGCAGGTCACTACTGCAGATCACTCTTTTGAGCTCTGACAGAAATTAAAACCCTAATCACTTTATACTATACTTCACTCTATTTAATAGGATTTCTTTCAACTTCTTGTCTTCGACTCTTTTTTCTTCATATATCAGTTTCTCACTGAATTGACTTTCGATAATTTTGCCCATCTTTTTCTAATCGCATGGATGTAATGGTTTTTTTTTCTTGTCGTATTTGTGGATTCCTAACTTTTGTTTCCATTCAATCACCTTTTCACATCTTGCATTCAATATTTTTTTTCAGAAGTGATTATGTACTTTTTCTTGCATATTTGTTATCCATTTTCTAGCTTCTTTTTTGATTATCTTGCCATGACATGTTAAATCTACTATATTGATAACTAGTTCTTCTTCTATTAGTCTTATATAGAAGCTAAGAGTGTATTGACTGGTTTTTGAGCTTCTTTATACCAGTTTTGTTATCTGTTTGTCGATTTCTTCTATTTCTATTCTATCATTTATTCTTAAGCTTAACTCTTTCTCTTCTGATTTTATTTTTTTTTCTTTTAAGAGCTTTCTGAATCCTTTCAAGACTTCTTCTATTCCTTTTTGCCATGCCTTATTCCACTGAGTCTTGTAAGTTAAGCATTATAACAAGTGTTCTATTGTTTTTTCTTCCTGATCACATGTAATGCATTTTACTTGCTTGTAAAGATCTGGTCTTCTTATGGCTAACATTGTAAGTATTGTTAGCTCAGCATCAATCAATTTAGTAAAAAAGCTTTTGTTTCGTGAGCTTTTAAATGAGATGTTCTATATGTATTCTTTATTAAAATATTTCCATACAAGATCTCACATGTATCTGTCATGGTCTTGAATTTGCTGATCCTGATTTTCTTTCAATTCTACCTTGAGTTGTCCATTGGTAGGCTATTACTTTATTATTAATTTTTTTAATAGCTTGTCTTATCAGGATATCTAGTATTATATTCTGCCATTTAATTTCTGTAATCATCTTGGGTGAAACCAATTTTTTTCATTTTATTACAGGCAATCTTAGTGTTTCTTTGGCCAGAGCATCTACCTTTTCATTATACTAGATATTAGAATGTGCCTTAACCTTGGTAAGCTTGAGATCCAGCTTTTTTTTCTTTATGAGATCTAATATACTGTATGTGCCCACAGGGACCAGTTTTGTTCTTTTAACTATCTTTTGTAGGTCATTTTGGGATTCTCCTTTTCTATAGTTTTCCACTTCGAGATGTAGGCTTGACTGTCAGTAAAGATTTCGATCTTGCTATCTACTGGGACTACTAATAGTATAATAACTATTGTTACTAGTTCTGCTCTAGTAGATGAAGGCTAATTCTCTATTCCAGTTTGGAACTTGCTTTCTCTTCCTGCTTTTTCTAACTGTATTTATGTTGCTCCCATTCTCATATTTATACTTCTGTGATTTATAAGGGACCTGTCAGAATTAAAAGTCATTGATTCTTTTCTTTGCTTATTATGGTTGAGTATTTCAATTAAATGGGATTAGTAGGCACCTTCTTCGACATGATCTTTAATAATATTTATCTTCCAATCTTCTATTTTCACTTGTAATATTTTTTCATTCTGAGTAGTTACTTGGTTACTATATATTGTTCTACCTATTGTACCTTTCAATACTTCTTTGGAACTTGACATTTCCAGTGATTGAGATCTTCTGGTAAACTTTCTTGTATTGAGATATATGTATTTTTTCTGTACTTGTTTCAATTATACATCAGTCTTCTATCTTTATACCTTCTGTGCAACCTTGACACTGGGTTAGCTTTAATTCTTGATTTTTAAAAGGGCTAATATATTCAAAGTGTTCTATCTTTAGCTGTCTTGAAGTATTGTCTAGAATCAATTTCTCCAAATTATCTGTTGCTGTTGAAATTTGCTTCTTGTAACTACCCAGAGTTTTTGTCACTTGTCAAAGTTGATGTTGAGAATAGAATATTTTGGGCTCTATTTTATTTATTTTTCTTTTCAAGATTCTATAAACTGTTTTAATATATTTTCTTGCATTATTTTGGTTATAGATAGGTACCATTTTGGAATAGGTCCTTTGCTTGTGTTCTGTAACAGTTGGAGCATTCGTCAGCTTCATAGTTCTCTTGTTTCGTGGACAACTAGCTGGTCTATATATATTAGTTTATTGTTTCTGAGTGATGGAATTGCTTTCTTGTACTCTTCTATCAGCAAATATTCTTTAATTGAACTATTGCCTGGATTTCATTTGAAAATATCATTCCATTTCCAGCTTAGAAAGATTATGTCTATATCCTTGGTCAGCTTTAGTACTTGCAGGAAGAAATTGCCTTTTCTTAGGATATTGTTTAGTGAGTTACATGTAAGCATATTAACAGGCTCCCAATATCTAACTTGTGCTTGCTTGAGTTTAATAATTGTTGTAATTCCAGCTGATCCTGGATCATTTAATCTATTGCACAATCCTATTATCTGGCTTTCTTTCTGTAACATCCAAATACTCTTTAAGTTATAAATCTTGGGGTGATGTATTACACTATTGGATATTGTTTGGCATAATATGGCCTTATTTTTGAATAGTTTTTTGTATGCCATTGTTAAGGTGTTGCACATTTTCCAAGATAGTATACTATGTTGCATTCTGAATTCGATTCTTGATATTAGCACTCTATTTAAAATATAAAGAACTTGTTTATCTGTTAACTTTTTATTCTTCAGAGCTCTGGTAATCACATTAATTTCCTTAAGCACCCATTCTTTAAGCTCAATAGCCATTTTTTGGTTGCCTGTCCAAATCCCTAGGAACCTTGCTTGTTCAATTCTATTCAATTCTCTTATCACTTCTTTATTGACTCCTACTTGAACTTCTTCTGGATACTGATATGAATTGTTAATAGTAATTAGGACTAATTTATTACTATTAATCTGTAAGTCATTTGTTTTGTAAAATATTCTTGCTTCTTCTATTATTCTTTCCATATCTTCCTTTGATTGAGCTATCCATGTAGTATTATCTATAAAGGCTATTGTTGCATGTCACGACTCTAACTTTCTATTACTATTCCCTTTTAAATCTGAATTCTATGTAACTGACATTCTATATCCTTTTGCTTCATTATTTTGAATCTTATATAATAGAGAATTATAAAATATTTTCTATATTAAAGATGAAATAGTTTCTCCGTGATCTATTCCATCTACTGTAATAATTGTTTCTGTTAGATCTTTCTTATATATTACCCTAACCTCTCTATTGTGAAATAAACCCATTATGATTTGAATAAAACCTTTTGAAATTTTGATTCTTTTCATGGCCTTAACTAACATATTTAGACTAATCGTATCATATTCTTTTACTGTATCTTAGAAAAGAATCCATAACTTCTTTTTGTTTTCTCTTGCTTCCTCACAAATATTGTTAAGAATTTGTATTGGTTCAGCATACTTTTTCCTGGTAATCCTACATAGTTAGGCCCTTTCAAAATGTTATTGCTTTTACAAATATTTCCTGATTTATTTGTGAGAATCTTAGTAAAACACTTTTGTATAGCTTCTAGTGGTACTATTGATCTTATGTTGGTGAGCTCACACTCCTATGGATTTGATTTTGCTATCAGATAAATATGACTTTGCTTCCATTCATATGGCGTGACCTCTCATTTTAAAAAGCAGTTCAGTATCTTTTTCTGATAAAGTTTTCCTTCTGAATCTAATCTTTTTGATATTTCATAACTAATTTGTGATTTTTCTGGGGCTTTATTATTTGGGAGTGCTTGAAGTATTTAATCTAATTCTTCTTGAGAAATCAGTTTTAAGAGATTCTTATATCATTTTTCTTTAATATAGCTCTGGGACTGTATTCTTTTTTCCAGTCTTTTATTAGGCTGTTGAAGTCAGCATCTCATGTTCAAAATGCTTTCTGATGATATTGTTCTATATTTTTTTTAATATCATTCTTTCTAGTTGTTATATAGTCATTTTTCCCATTTTTAACTTTAACTCTATCCAAAACTATTTTAATTCGCTCCCTATTAGTCAAAGAGTTTATCATTCTTCTTTGATTATTTCGCAAATCACTACACCTTTGTTCCAGGGCCTTTTTAATGGCATCTTTTATTTGTCTTGCCTTTGTATTCTGGCAGGTTAGCTTTAGGTCTTCTATTGCATCACTTATTTCTTTTTTTCAAAAGTAACCATGATATATTTGAAATGCTATGTTTAATACAATAGTTTTCAATTTAGTGATTGAGGGTATATGCTATATTGTGTTTCTTAATCACTACACTAAGGACCTGTAGCTTGTTTGGTTCTTGTGAGGTTTGCGCTTTCTTGAGAAGTGTTTTAAGTTGAAAAGCTTGTCTATATTTGATATATTCTGGATTATACTTATAATATTTTTCTTGGATAGTGGATATCTTCTTACTGGCCAGCTTGTTGTATGCTGTCTTACATATTTGTTTTTCGAAGACTCTCCATATTGTATTCACATAAGTTACTCTTCTACTCTCTTCTGGCTTTTCTTTTAACAAAGGCTCCAGCATTATTCAAAACTTATAATTTACTCTTTTTCTAAATGCTTGTCATTGTTCTACTATTGATCTTTTAATATCGATTTTTCTTTCATTTTTATAGTGGATCGGTTGATGTCATCTCTTGAGAACAGATTGTCATCATATAATGTTATTGTGAGCATTGTGTGATCACTGCTTGTTATTTCTTCCATACTTTAATTGTTGAAATGTAATAATGAAAATTTTGTGAGGCTCTGTGATATCCATATAAAATCTATTTGGCTACTGCTAATAGCATCTTATCTTGTTGAAGTTTTGTTCTTTTCTTCTCATATTGCTTGTATATCTATGAAATCTCATTCATCTAGAAAGTTAAATAGTTGGATTTCTTGATGCCAAGATAGTTTGAATGTTACTCTGGAAATTAATGCTCTATCTTTTACAGGGTTATATATAGCATTGAAGTTTCCTATAATTACTATATAAAAATTCTGTCTTTTATAAAGTTTTGTACTTTCTCTTGTACTCTATTACTTTATTGTTTGTCAGAGGGAATATAAATCTGGATAATGCATATCTTGTTTTTTCTCATGAGCATATTAACTGCTATCATATGTTCTTTAGTCTCTTCTACCAATACTATTTTCTTTTCCAGATCTTTTCTTACCAGTAAGCTAACCACTGCACCATAGGAGGTGTTTTTGTTGGCACTATAAAAGTGCTTATATATTCCTTGATTTTAGAAAGCCCATTTTGCCTTTGCTTTGATTAGCTTTGTTTCATATAGACCCATAATTTCAATACCTTGGTTTAGTATTTTTTCTATAAGGTTATGTTGGTTTGTTTTATTGGTAATACCTTTGATATTGTGTGTTCCAATTCTTATTACTTTCTTTTCGATATCTATGTCTTCTTGATTTTCATTTTTATTTTCTAGTGATATTTTTCTATTTATGAATGCAGTTTTTTCTATTTGGAGGAAAGTCTCAAGGTCTTGATTATATTGCTGGTCCTTCATATTAATTTGTTCCTCCTGTCATACTTTACCCTTGTTAGTTTTTTTAATATTAAGAATAGTGGGTGGATATTTCTTATCTTTCTGTGATTGAACTGATGCTCTTTTTTAGGAATGGTTGGCCCTCTGTCTAAGTGGGCCTTTTTCCAGTTTGTCGATTCTTTTGTCAAGTTTTTCAATTAATTTGCATAATTGAAATACTTCAGATTTCTGGCTTAGATTCAATCAGGAGCTTCTGGTTTTGTATCTAGTTGTTTGTCTCTCTTGTTGACTAGTGTTGATGTTACTGTTTTCTACTTTTCCTTAACTTTGCATCTCTCTATATGACATATAACTTCTTCTTCTCCTTAAAGATTCCCTATTGCTACCAGGGACTGGTAGATCTGGTCTTGATATATGTCTGTTAGTTCTTATGTGGTAATTGCTACTCTTTCGATTACCTATTGTTGCCATACTCTGGTATTCTATTTCAGTATAATTATCTATTTTTTGTTCTATAAATCTTGTATCTCTGCTTTTCTTCTTTTTCAGTAGGATCATCTAGGATATCTGATTTATAGGAGTTGTTTGAGTCGATAGACATTCTATGTTGTTGCTGGTAATAATTTTTCATATTCCATACTAGTCTTTGGTTTTCAATAATAATTTGTTGCTAAAGTGCCTCTTTCAAGTCATTCTCATTTTCAAAGTAAATTACTGCATAATCTTCTGGTGTTAGAGTAATCTTATTTCTTAATATGTAAGAGGTTTTTGCTTTTGTTTGACTAAGTGATTCAGTTATTAATTCTATAGATCTTCCCTTCACCCCATATAGTTTTAAGGAGTGACACTTTCTTTCTTTGAGTATTTGTATTACTTCTTGATCATCTAGCTCTTTTGGGTTATTACCGACCTTACTTAATTAGCTTTAATCTTGAGTATCCAATGTTGTTCCAATTTGGCATGCTCACGATGTGCAAAGAGATAGATTTTGAATCTTTTTTGATGAAAAGCTATATGATATTCATGAATATTGACTATTTCTCCATATTTTTCTATCACCTTCCTAATTGATTGTTTATTATATTTGTTTTCTATATCCACTAATATAATATACTTTGATTAGTTTTTTGCTAAAGGAAAGCTTTCTGGCTTGACAAATCATTTGTTTAAAGCATATTTTTGAAAGACTAGACATGTACTCCTATCTTGATCCATTCCCTTAATGGAGAAGTTTTTCACTTCTTTTTTATTAATTGATTCTAAATATTATACTGCATCCTTCTTTTCATCAATACCAAAAGTGATCTAGTGGTTTCCATTGATGAACTTAGTTTTGAAGGGGTTTTGTCTCTTGGAAATACTTAGAGTTTCTTGAAGATATTTGATTCCTTCTTCTTTGTTGTCTCCAGATAGTATAGCTTGAAGCACTTCCAATTTGATTGTACTTGTTTATTTGATAAAATAAGGATTGACTGTGGAACCTTGTATTCTATTGCATGTATTGTAAGAAATATTATCTGTAATATAGGTTCCTTGAACTGTTTCTTTAATTGCTTCTGCTTTTATTAGTTCTGATATGTTCTGGTCTTCTATTTAAACTTCTTTAATTGGTTGACTTTCCTCAGTTTCTATAGAAGTTGGTTGAATATCCACCGGAATGTTATCTGTTCCCCTGGATTCTTTTATATTGTAACTTGCAGTATAATTTCCTATCTTGTTTGTTAAAATGTTACATACTTTTTCTTCAAGCATAGAAGCTTCGAGGTCTTATTTTTTGCCTTGTTCCTTTTCTCACAGAGTGAGAATATATTTTCTTAACATCTGTTTTTTTGCCAAGATTTCAGGTTCTATATTTAATAGAGTGGCTAAGATATTATCTAATATTGAGGTTACATAAATTGCTCCTATTGGGATATGTGATTGGTCTCCTGTTATATATCCTAACTTGTGTTGTAGCATTTTTGTTTTCCATAGTTCTTTTTAAAGATCATAGCTAGTAGTGATATTTCCTAATACTTTAAAGATTTCTTGCTCACATCTTTTCAAAATTCTAATAATATTTTGCTTTTTTTGAGTCATGTTGTCATGTGAGGTGAATAAACTATTATGTGTATTAGATTATTTTGATATTTTGTTGTTTTTCTTTGTACTGATCTGTAAATAAAGTACTACAGTATATTGAATTATATAATTGGATAATCCATACCAATATATTATTTCTTCACATGTTTCTGTCTTGATGCTAATTCTATTTATCTACATGTGTATTACTTGTTTATTGTTCTTGATATTCTTAAAGATTAAAGAAGTCAAATAAAGTTCAGAATTTTTGCTATAATCATGTGACTGACTATCGTGATGTGACTGAAGCTTACTCAAAACAAATCAATTGCTGACTATTACCATTTTTCTTGCAAGCTAGAAGAATGCGCGAACAATCCATTTGCATCAAAAAAGTAAAAAACTATGAGTTGAGGTAATAGAAAATTAACTGACTACGAAGCAATTTATACATGACATAATACTAGAATAGCCATAGTGATTATGTAATAGCTCTATATGTAAAAATGTATAAATGTAACTTCTTTCAATGACTTAATAAAATGACAAATCTTTTGGATAGATTGTTATAACAGTAAAATTATAAGTAGTTTCAGGGAAAACTATCTTGAGACTTGCCCAAATCTTTTTACACCTTTGCATTGATTTTGGTATTGTTTTGTGTATATTATAGAAGGATAGACTCTTCTATCCGCAGGTTACATGAGCCTTTGGTCATTAGCGACAAACTCGCCAATTAGCCTACTACAATATGATCTGATTGATATGTATTACTTCTTTGTGATGTGTTGACATATCTTGAATTTATTGTTTCATTATGACTAGATTATATTCACTTTTACATGTTCATATTTATGTAACATGAGTTTGATAGATCAATTGTTGTAATTGATTACTACTGATCTTTACTGTTTGACCCAAGAGATCTGAACATCCTTCTAGATTTTTGGAGCCTTGACTTTGAACTGATTTATTGGGTTGAATTATTGCTTTTGAAACCTCTCTTAGTACCTAGAAAGGTGTTAACTTGCACTGGCCTGATTAAGAGCTCTGTGAAGTTGATGTTAGATCTCAAGAAATATACTGTGAATCAGTTTGTTCTTGCTTTTTTTTCTTTCTTAAGCAAAACAAGGGTGTAAGGATATTGTTATTGACTAGTATTGTCTCTTCCTTGTTGTCAAGAATTAAGTGTATATTATAAGGGGAGAAATTGTTGCTATTGTTATCTCTTCTTGAGATTGTTTCTTGTAAGAAGGTCTTGTCTTTAGAAAATTACTATAAAAGGAAATTTTCTAAAATTTTGAGGATCAGCGGAAAGAGTTTTTTTTTTTTTACTATATATTGAGTTTATTTAGATATATTCACAGTAAAAGATATAATAATTCCTTTAATAGTGATTGATAAATTCTTATCCTTGCCCAATGATTATTTTTTTTCTCTATTTATATTCACAAGATTAATAGAAAATGATTCATAAATATGTATTTCAAAGAATCCAAAAATGGCTTAGAAATAACAATACTTATTGACTTGGTGCTAATAATTAAATATATAAGATAGTCATTAATTTTTGTATTACAATATAATGCTCCCACAGCTTTAGGATTGGTTTGTTTAGTTTTTTTAGATAGAAGAAATATTCTTATAGAGGGATTTGAAAATATAGGAGATTTCAACTCTTCTTAGATTCCCTTAATCTTTTAAATAATGATTTACTCACTTCACAACATTAGCAAAGTCCTATATAGAATGATTTAGCCATTGATTGCAATTATTGAATTGGTTACTAGAAGATGATTGCTGCTGCTAGATCTATTTTTATTCATTTAATTGTTGATATTTCCTTGAAAACACTGGCTGGCCAAGTGTTCAGGTTGGTTGCAAATAAAACATCTCCTTTTATTATTATTATTATTGAACTGATTTCTATTGTTATTGTTATTATTATTGTTATTATAAAATCTCTTAAAATTATTGTCATTATTCCTATTATTAATATTATTGTTATTGCAGTGTAATCTATAGTTATATTGCAAGTGTCCAACTTTTTCACAATTGTTGTAGATACAAGTTTCTTTTTTATTTCCTCTTCTATTATTGTTATTAATATTACTATTGTCATTATATCTTCTATTAATTGAAGTGATCAATTGTTAAAATCCTTGAGAGAGTTGATAATTGCTATTTTTATGTTCTTGAGCTTATCAGTATCTGGATTCAAATAGTTGCATCTCAAAGAATAGACACTCAAAGTAGAATTCCTGAAGTAGGCTAATTCAGTAGCATAAACATGATTAATAACTTTAGCCATGTTAAGAGAACAAGAAATTTTAGCTGGTTCACTTAATTTATCCCTTAATCCATTGATGAATTGTCTAGTTTTATCCTTAAGAAGATAATTGTTATCAGAATCTATGTGTTTATAAAGAAGAGTTATTGCATTTAGGTATTTATCTATAGTTTCTCCTGGTTTTTATATTTGCTGCCTTGATTAATTTATCCACCTTAATTTGTAATGAGTAGTATATCAAGTTGCATAGAATTGATGCACAAAAGATTTGGTTGAATGTACTGCATTGTATTAATAATTAATTTGATTATTTATAAAAGATCATCAAATATGTGCAATTCCTTTAAGGTAAGAAAGAAGTATTTCAAATTTGAGTTGTTCACTGATGCAATTTGCCCTAGATCCTTAATTAAATTCATTGAGCCAAGTAAAAAGATTCTATTTCTCTCCTTTGAAGATTAGTATATCTACCAATTTTATTTCCCTTTGATTGTTATTCCTTGATATATTCATCCCAGCAATTAATTCAGAGAGTTGTTACAATATATTGATAAAATTTTGATCATTATTTTGTCTATAATTATAAATAGATTGATTTTGTCACTCCTTCCTTTGCTCATTTCTTTGCCTTTGACCTGACCTATTTTTATGTAATAGTGATTATTGCTCATCCTTCCTTCCTAATATCCTGATTGTTGTCATTGTGCTTCTTCTGTTTTTTACTTTTCTTATTATAATCCTGACCTTGTAAAGAATATCTATTCCAAAATTGATTCAAATTTTAAGGATAATCTGCTTGATTTCAAGGGTCCTAAAAAATATAGTATTATTCATTACTAGATTATAAGATAGTGAAGAAAAATGAATTGACTGTATTTGTTGAAATTAGAAGTATTCAAAAAGTGGATTAAAAAAAAAGAGAATAGAGTTTCAAAGGAGTATTCAAGATAAATAGTTGCAAAATCTGACAGTGGATTTGAAATTCAATTATTAAAGTTGTTATTCATTCAAATATCTTTTTGAGAAAGATTAATTCTATTCAAATGTTCTTTTTGAAAAGCAAAATCCTGTTGTTATCACTAAAATGTGATCAAATTTGTATTTGACTAATATATTCAAGTGAAATTGCTTTTAAAAGAACAATTTCCAAAGAAAGAATTAAAGAAGTAGTTTATAATAATTAAAGAAATATTCAAGAATAGATTCACCAAGAATTCTTTAAACAGTGTCACACTGTGTTTTACAAGAAATATGGTTTACTTAGAACCCAAGTTTATTAATAAATCAAGAAAACTAGAATAATTTCTTTAGTCCTAAAGTCAAGAGAAGATATTCAATCTTCAAAAAATTAAAATAAAGTTATCTATTGACTTCCAAGGTCAAATAAAGTTATATTCCAACTTATCCTATTTTTAAGCGAATTATAACTGCTTATATACTTATAAAAATGTGTTACTTGAGTCTTTTAGGCCTCTTAAATCTTCTATAATCTTCTGGGTTGCTTGATATACAATAAATTATATCACATGCTACATTTGATAAAGTAATCTATACTAATTAAATATCAATAAAAATATCAAAAAATATCAAATAAATAATTATAAATAAATAAATAAAAATAGAAATAAAATAAAGATAATAATTAAAAATAACTATTCAATGGTATTAAGGGTTATTTTTATTACAATATAAATAAATTCTTTAAAAGCAAGATCACTTTTATTAAGAACAATAAAATACAAATAATTAAAAACAATATATAATAGAATTCTAAAGAACAAATAAAGGCACTAAATACAGTATTTTTATCCTTAATACAAAATCTGTTTTTAAATCCAACTTGTAGAATAATAATATAGCAGTAACAACCAACAATTTGTGAGATAGTATTAGTACTAGTTATAAATTAAACAAGTTGAATAAGAATAATAGCAAATAACAACAACCTCTTAATTAATAGTAGTAAAAGAAATCTTTTCTAAGTAATCATAAAAAAAAATTGATAACTCTGAAATAGATATGAATATTAATAAAAAATTATCAGATATAAAAAAAGGTTGATAAATAATCAAAAGAAAAAAAAGAGGACAAACAGCTTGTAAAGTATATATCTGGCTCAATACTATGACCAAAATTCTCATTTGATCCTAAACTCATATATAATTAAAACAAAGTCAAATTCAGAATTAAAGTCTCACTTATTCTTTAAAAAAAAACTTATAATAAATTAATATATTTTATAAAGATACTTAATTTACTTCGAAGATTACTCCTTATTCAACACAAATACTGGAATAAAGAAAACTGTATAATTACTATTTTTAAAGATTAATAAGTTACAAATTGTATAAGCAATAAAATTTTATCAAATACTAATAACCTTAAACTATTACATATGAAAAAAATTATATATAAGCTTGATGAAGAATATAGTATCTAATATTGAATATTTCCTTAAACATAAAATTTATAAATATATAACAAATCTTCTTTAAATTTAAATAGATTAACAATATTAAGACAACAACTAAATAGATGAGACAATTAGTAATTATCATATTTATTAATAGAAAAGATAAGCTTAAACTTTTGAATCAATAAAGTATACTTATTAAAGTATATTCAATAAGAATTATTGATATACTGTAAAGTAAAATTCAAATCAAATAAAGAACAAGAGTAGATATTTCTTTAAACTTATAAATTTCTCACTCAATACAAATACTTTTGACCTCAAGCAAATTTATTAAAATATAAGAGTCAAAATATACTATATCCCATATCTCTTAACATATAAATCTAGGAAGTTTGCTATTATCAGCTTTAAAAATAAAACTATTTTAAAATATATATTTAGTAAAACTTTTATCCTAGAAGAAATAATCTTAAAATACAAATTTGTTAATATTAAGCTTTATATTATTTGTAATAACTTACAATATTTAATAGTAAATTGTGAAATTAAAATAAAAAAGAATAATAGAAAGAGTTTAATTAAGAACAAGTTAACAAATTTAATAAATTATATTATTAATTCAGATTAGCAAACTCAATATCTATTTGTAGACTTATATATTCAATTACAAAAAAGTTATTAAATAATCTTGAATTATATATTGTAACTGTTTAAAACAAAACTCTTATAATAACAACTTTTGAAAGCAATTTAAGATACTTCACAAGATATTACTAATATATTAACAATAATTTGAATTGAATTCAGAGCAATAAAAAAAGATTTTTATAACCTAGTCAAAAAAATTAATAAATTAGAACAATACTATTACAATAATATCAAATATATTAAAGATTATATATATAATTTTGATAAAAATATATATATATAAACTTTTTCCACTGATCCTCTGATCACACACAAAAAAGATGTTTGCAAAAAGTTTTTACACTTTCTTGCTAAGAAAGTTTTAACATTTTTCTTAAAACAACTTGAAGTATGACTTCAAGAGTCGCTTCTACCCTTCCCCTATTATTTTCAAACCTTTTCATTCAAAAACTTGACTTCTAATGATCAAGAAAATCAAGTTAGTACCTTTGATACCAACAGCAATAAAATTTTCAAAGGAAGAAGAACTGACTGTGAAATATTTGAAGGTTTTTTTAACCTTTGAAGCAAGAGGTTTATAGAGTTTTTCTGCAGTAAAAAGACTTATTTTCTCCCTTTTTGACTGTCTTGACCCTCTTAGAGCTTCCATGTTTTCAGTTTTCTGGGAAATTTTGTCTATCTCAATTTGACCCTGAATTTTGGGTAATACAAATCCTTATCAAAGGTGATTGGCTGACACAAAACATATCAATTTTTGGAATATAAACAAGCTTCTATTGGTCTACTTATGTGTCTCGATATATTATTGATAATGTAGAAAAAAAAGTTCCAAAAAAAGTGTCCCCTTCAATTGTGTATGCTCAATCTCCAAGAAACAATTATAATACTAAAAGGCAAGTAACGGGTAGGAATAGATGATCCAACTTCCATCTCTTATTAAGTTCCTCAGGTGGTGAAAAAACTTTCTTGGACAAAAGCTGAGGTCTTCAAGCTTCTATCTTGGTCAAGCAAAGTTCTTGAAAAGATTTCTTTATCCCGGTCAGGTAAACTCTTCTGCAATATAGTGCTGGCCTTATTAGCAATAAGCAAATCCATATATCAGTAAAGGATAAGTTCCTCAAACATTCTTCTTGAAGGCATTTTCAGGAATGGCTAAGTTTTTCAAATATCATGAAGCTTAAAGAATATTCCAATTAGATAAACCCCTTTCAAGAGGTAATTATGAAATGGAGTAAGAACCTTTTGAAGAGCTTTGAATTTTATTTTCCCTTCCCTTTTTCCCAGTGCCAACTTTATCAATTTATTATTTTTCAGGATAATCTACAGTGACAAACTATTGGCAATGACCCTGGTTGGCTTAGAGACCCTATTACCAAGCTACTAGAATAGTAAAATATTGTCTTCTAAATTTGACTTAGAGTACCTAGTTTAAACTTAGTTTTGTTTAGTCTGAACTAGCTTGGTAGACTTCTCATATTTTTTAAGTAATGTAGTTCTTTAACTAATAATGTACAACAACAAGTTAGTTGTTTTGTGAAAATCTTAAAATATTTAGATATTTCTCAATATCTCAATAAAGACATACCATTGTGATATAATTGTGGATCAAAAATATATATATATATAGTATATATAATTTTGATAAAAAAGAATATATATCATCTTATATATGTAATCTTAATAATATTTAATAATAACAATATAATAACTCTTTCCGCAAATCTTTTAGATCTTTAAAAATTTTCTTTTTAGATAATATACCCAAGAAAGAGACAATATACATAACTCAATATATATACTCTCTTACAATAACATCAATATACTGTATACATTTTAGCATAGAAAACAATACTTTATGTATAGCTCTAGTTTAGTGATTACTGAGGAAACACAATATAAAGCATAACCTTGATTATATTCTCTTTGTCAAAGAGAAGGAAATAAGTCAACATAAATTGATTTACAGTCAGAAAAGGGGAGCCAATATCATCTTCACAAAGCTTGTAGCCAGGCCAATGCAAGTTGACATCTTTCTTGACACTACAAGAAATCCTAAAGCAAATAGGTTTGTACGATAAATTTTAAATTCTTCAAGATTTAGAAGAACATCAAAGCTCTTCAAAATCTAGACAGCTTAACGTACATATTTCATCTCTACACATATCAAAAAATATCACTAGAGTAGCACAAATACATATACGTATATAAAGCTATTGTCAAAATAAGTTTGACAAAAGTCTAACATATCAATACAACAAGTGTGACTTAAATTGGTAAGATCATCAAACACAACTATCACAACAGAAAGTAATCAACATAAACAGAGTGTCAGGGGTCTGTAAAAAATACAACAAAATTAGTATAAATAGGTAAATAACCTAAGCAAAAAAGGAAAAATAATATATGCCTAATCAAAACAAGATTAAGACATATACAAAAACAAGGTTATAGTCAAAAACAACAAGCATTACATGTAAAAGCTTGTTAACAATTACTAAAATATCACTAATGACACATATTAATTCACTCATGTAACTATTCTTAATACAACACAACAATATGACAATAATATCAATTCATATATATACCCTATCATAAATAAAGCAAAACAGATACTTCAGATAGTAAACAATAGAGAAGACGATATTATTGATATACTAGTTCCATTGACAAAAAAATATGATGAAACAGGCAAACTATGGGCTACACAACAAATTACTAAACAGAAAAATATGACTAATCACAATAGTGTAATGGCAGATGCTTCAAAAACATGTACTATACTGGACAGCATTATTGCTAAAATCTTAGAAATAAATAAGACAACATTTCACAAGAAATGAATCCTTATATAATATATCACCTTTCTTTGGCATGAAAAAAAGAGAAAGGAAGAGAATCTACTTCAACCTTATATAGAAGATAGATACTTGAACATAATCAAAGAAAAGTTGACAAAAATACTATCCATTCTAATGAAGATCACTACTGATATAGGAAATGGATCAATATTAGATAATGAAATAACAATAGTAGAAGGTTAAGAACAGGAAGAAATAGAAGCAGAAACTCTTAAAGGTAAAATTCAAGGCCATAATATAAGTGAGTGCAGCTCTTACACTACAAGAAACAGGCAAGTAACTTTATCACCAAACCCCTATTTCATAAACAAAAAGGGCAAATACAAAGTAGGGACAATGATAGCCAATATTTCAGAAAACAATGAAGAAAAAACCAAGATATATTTGAATAGCATATTGAAATTACCACAAAACAAGTGCAACCTTCTTCACAAAGAATTTATCAATAGGAATAAATGGTTAAGTTTCTATCTAGAGAAAGAAGAAGATCTTTTCAAATGTTTAGAAGAGATAAACAGAAAAAAAGAAGCTTTCAGTCTACAATAACTCGAAAACAAGGGCATCAACCTAACACAAAATATAGAGATATTGAACAAAAAGATCTTTCAATCAAGAAAAGAAGAAGAGGAAAAGAATATATGACATATTAGTCTAATATATATAGTATACAAAACTTAATAACACCTTATAAAAGAATATCTCAAAAGGTATGATGAGGTGTGGAATATATATATCTACAAGGTCAAAACAAAAACAAGGGTCAAGACTTATATCAAGGGGTATAGCTATATCAAAACAAACTCAGAAACATTATGGATGACTCTCTTAGGAACAGAAACTACTAGAGTCATTTTTTCCAGAAAAGAACTAACAGACAAAGAGATTAATAACATTCTAATAAAAAGAAATAAAAATTCTGTAAGACTACTAGACATAAACAAGTTCTACTCAAGTTTGGTAGCTAGGGTGCTTAATGATACAGAGGCAAAAGCATGCTATATCCCAAGAAATCCTTTTACACTGAAGAAAAAAACTTCACAGTCATATGTTTTGTATCAAAAGAGGCCTTCAACAAAGCCTGTAAATAACATATTTTCTTACAAGAGCTACATCTATCATGAAATGTAAAAAATACAGTAACTGAAAATAAAAAAATCTATGATATTGAAAGAAAAAGAGTTATAGCACAAGATATAAAAGTTGAAATAAACAATGAAGCACCTATAGACTCATTATCTAACAATGAATTGATTAGTTCCTTCTCCTCTTATGGTAAAAATTATCAATCTTCAAGAAAGCAATACCCAAGAGATCCATTCCCAAAAGATTAAAGAAAATCCTATAGAACTCAAATAGAAAATTAAGAAAATCCCTTATACCATATCTTAAACAACTTAGAAAAGTTAAGTAGTGGAATAGTTAGACTAGAGGGTAGAACAGCTCCTAATAGATAAATAAGATATAATAGAAGAGGGGCAAATTACTCCTAAAAAGGCACACCAGTTGTCTAAGATAATAAGAGAGAAAACAAGCTCAGTTTATTCTCAATAGAAATTTCAAAGGAGGGCAAATATCAATAAAAAAAATATAATAGTATACAATTAGATAATTTGGATCTAGGAAGATTCAAACAAAGTGAAAAAACTAACTTTTTGAATAAAAAAGGAAAAGAAAAAAAAAACAAAGTAACAACAGAAATGAGGAAAATAATATTAAAAAAAGGATAATAAGAATAGGTACACATAATATAAGAAATATCACTGACATAACTAATCAATATAGCCTTATAGAAGATATAAGCAAGCAAGGCATAGGGATAATAGGATTGTGCAAGATCAAGCTAATACACAGTAATGCCAAATGGGCTTTCAGTAATCAGAAAGAATACAAACACTTTTATAGTATTAACAAAAATACCTCATATAGTACGAGAGTAAGTCTACTAATAAGAAATGATCTTGAAAAACAAGTAGCATTAGTAGAGGAGGCAGATGGTTATATGATCACCATCAACATGTTGACAAAGAAGAACAAAATCTGTATTTTACAGATTTATATCCCATTAGATAGATATAGACGCAAGAAAGTACAAGACAATTTAATAAGTTATATTAAAGGAAAACATGAGCAGGGCTTTTATACAATTTTAATGTGTGACTTTAATGCAATTTACAACCCATCAAAGGATAGAGCATTCTCATCCAGGACATGTTTCAGATTCTCATGGTGACCTGAAATTCCTCTATTTAACTTTTTGGATGAATGGGTTTTTTTTAAATATATAGGCAATATATGAAGGGAAATCAAAACTCCTATAAGGCAAGATATCACAAACAGTAACAGAATAGATTTCATTTAAATGTCATAAAGCTTGGCAAAATACACAATTCTATAATTTGACAATCAAGACATGAAAAAAATTACTGGAAGTAATCACACTATGCTTTTAGTAACCCTATATGATAATAAACTATCACAAGAAACAAGATCATTAAACACTGTACAACATTCAAAATTTGAAGGATGGATTTAAAAAGAACATCCCCAAACAATGGCAAGCCTTTCAAAAAAGCCTAAACCATAAACTCAAAACTTCCTTGGAGCCTATGCTTAATGAGGAACCTGATGAAGATGAAAAAGAACTATTAATAAATAAAATCTGAAAAATCTTCAAAGATCTAATTTGCAAAGCAACTTTTAACAAATTAGAAATCAAAAACCTTGTATTAAATAAGAAGAAATGATATAAATACAGTTCAGAATTTATGTGGTATAGAAGAGCTCTTCAATTAAAAATAGTCTTTAAGAAAGCAGAGGCATCAAAAGAAATAACAAAGGTATAGGAGCTTAGTGTGACTATTGAAAAATATAATGCCATCCATGATTCATATTATCAGATAGAAAACTATTGCATCCAATACAGCATTTTCAATATTTCCTGGATACCCTTGAAAAAAGATATCCAAGATGCAATAGAAAGGCTTAAATTTATAAGTCAAAACTTAGAAGCTAAAAAAATAAGAGAGTAGATTAAATCAGCTTTAGAATTAAGATATGATAATCTCAAACACAATTAAAAAAAGATGATAAACTCACTAACAAACAAAGAAAAAAGCAAAATAGTACTTGATCAGATCAAAGTCAAGCAAGATGATATGAAATATATAATGATAAACAAAAAAGAAATTGAAAAGGAAACAAGAAAATACCATTAGGAGATCTTCAAAAAGAGAGATGCCAACTTTGTCAATCTTATTGAAGAATAGAAAAGAAATATGATTCCAAACAGTACATTCAAGATACATGGTATGACAATCTTTTAGAACCAATCACATACGAAAAACTGGAAGAAACTCTCCATGCATTTTCAAATAACAAAGTCCCAGGAAAATCCCAGATTAGCTATAAAATGCTAAAGAAATTGAATCAAGAAGGAAAAGAATACCTGCAGAAGATGCTGAATATCTTCTTAAGATAAGAAGTTACATTTGTATATTAGAAACAAAGCCACATATATCCAATAGCTAAACCAAAACCATGGGGGTGTAAATTAGCAAATACAAGATCAATCATACTACTGAAAGTTACTAGAAAGTGCTTCACCAAAATTCTAACCACCAGAATGGGAAATATTTGCAAGATCAACAATATTCTTAGGGGTCTAACTACATAGGATTGTCAGAAGAGAGTATAGCAGAACCTATTCAAATTTTCAACAACATCTGTGAAGATGCAAAAGAAAATAAAAAAGAGCAGTGAATACTCTTTCAAGACACATTAAGGTATATAATACTATTAGCCTGAAAATACTAACCAAAGCAATAAAAAGGATTAAGGTGCCCAAAGGTTTTATCAAGATCATGATCAGCCTGTTCCAAAATAGGGAGTTCAAAGTAATATTTGAGAATGATCTCATGGAACCAATAAGGATAGAAGATGGAATAGACCAAGGAGAAACCATCTTACCACTGATGTACAGAATTTTCTATGACCCTTTGCTATGCAAAATTCAAGAAGACATAGAAAGGGATACAAAATGGAAGTCTTATGGAACTCTAATCTAAATAATACCACTGCTAAGAAGCTAGAATCAAGACATACAGCTATAGCTTTCATGGATGATACCACATGGATAACAAGATCCAAAGAAGATATGAAAAAAATTCTAGAAACAGTAAGGATTTTTTACAAAACAAATGACTCTCAGATTATTATCAATAATTCTAATCATTATTTAGAAGAAGTTCATGCAGGAATCAACAAAGAAGTGATTAGAGAGTTAGACAGAAAAAAGCAAACAAGATTTCTGATAATATGGACAGACAACCTGAAAACTGCAATCAAACTCAAAAAAAGGATCTTAAAAAAATCAATATTGTTACGAGAGTTTTCAAAAACAAGAACGTGACTGATAAGCAAGCCCTTTATATACTAAATAGAGTATTGATTCTGAAAATAGAATTTAGAATGCAGCATAACCTATTGTCCTGAAAAATATGCAATAACTTAATAGCAGCATATAATAAGCTCTTCAAGAACAAAGTAGCCTTATATGGATCCATTCCCAATAGTATGATTTACCATCCAAAGATACACAATCTTAAAAGTATATGAATGCTTCAAAAAGAAAGCCAAATAACCAGACTCTGTAACAGAATAAACGATCAGGGTTCAACAGAACTTAAGACAATTATCAGGTTGAAATAAGCACAGATTAAGCATTGGGAATCCCACAATCTTCTTTTATATGAATCCCTAGATTATCTCAATGATAAAAGAAATTTCACATTACAAGTTCTAAAGTTAACTAAAGACTTGGGACTAACTTTCCAGAGCTGGAAATAGAATGATATTT
>CAJVPT010000591.1:0-27942 GCA_910592055.1 Acaulospora colombiana | reverse complement strand
CTACTTAAAGAAGAACCCAATGAAAATGAAAGGGAAAACCAAGCAAACAAGATCTGGAAAACCTTCAAAGAACAAATTTGCAAAATAGCCTTCAACAAACTCGCAACCAAGAAATCAATTATACATAAAGAAAAACCTGAATATAGATATAGTTCGAGTTTATTACATACAAAAAAGCCCTATGGCTAAAAGAGCTTTTCAAGAAAGCTGAAGCATCAAGAGAAATAGCCAAACTACAGACTCTCTGCTGGCAATAGAGAAACATAACACAACATATAGCCCTAAATATCAGATCGAAAACCATTGTACCAAACATAGCATCTCCAACATGCCCTGGTCATTATTGAAAAAGAATATCTAGGATGCAATAGAGAGATTAAAATTTATCAGTGAAAAGATTGAAGTCAAGAAAATAAGAGATGCAATCAGATTGCTTTGAAACAATGATATGATGATCTAAAATTCAATCAGAGAAGAATGGTAAGCTCCATAACAAACAGAACAAGAAGCAAAATTGTGTTGGACAGAGTTAAGGTCACACAGGATGGTACAGAATATATAACAATCAAAACAAGTGAAATAGAGAAAGAACTAAAGCAATACAATCTAGAAACATTTAAAAAAAAGATACCAACTTCAATAACCTTACAGAAGACTGGAAAGAAAAGTATAGAACCAAGGATTATATTAAGGAACTATGGTATAAAGATCTTCTTGAGCCAATCTTATAAGCGGAATTAGGTGAAATACATCGAACAGTTTTAAATAACAAGGCAACAGGACAGTCACAAATTAGCTATGAAATGCTTAGAAACTGAGTCAGGATAGAAATGAAATCTTGAGAAAAATTTTAAATAACTTTTTGAGATAGGAGGTAACCCCACTTGTTCGAAACAGAGCTATATATACTTCATAGTTAAACCAAAACCATGGGAGTGTGAGCTAATAAATACAAGACCAATAGTTCTATTGGAAGTCACAAGAAAGTGTTTCACAAAAATTCTTACTAATAGGATAGGAAATATCTATAAAGTCAATAACATCCTCAAAGGTTCCAACTATGCAGGTCTCCCTGGAGAAAGTACATCAGAATCAATTCAAATTCTCAACAACATCAGTGAAGATGCAAGAGAAAATAAAAAGAAACTGTAGATACTTTTCCAAGATACTGCCAAAGCCCATAACACCATTAGTCTGGATATGCTAATCAAAGCAATGGAAAGAATCAGAATACTAAAGGGTTTTATCAAGATCATGTTGAGTCTATTTCAAGACAGAGAATTTCAAGTTATCTTTGAAAATGATCACACAGAATCCATAAAAGCAGGGAATGATATTAATCAAGGAGAAATCATCTCACCCCTGTTATTGCGAATATTCTATGATTCTTTACTCTGCATGATTCAGAATGACAAAGAAAGGGGATACAAAATATTGGTCACCTGAAATCTAGATCTCAAAGGACAGATCACAAAAAGGCTAGAATCAAGACATGCGGCTATAGCCTTTATGGATAATATAACATAGATAGCAAGATCCAAAAAGGATAAAGAAGAAATCCTTGAAATTGCGATAGTCTTTTACAAAGTCAATGATTCTTAAATCAATAGTAATAAATCAGTTCTAATTACTATTAACAATTCTAATTGCTATCCAGGAGAAGTTCAGACTGGTATGGAAAAAGAAGTGGTAAAGGAGCTCAGTAGGATAGAACATACAAGATTTCTAGGAATCTGGACTGGCAATCAAAAAACTGCAGTTGAACTTAAAGAGAGGGTGCTAAAAGAGATCAATGTAGTGACCAGAGCTCTTAAAAGCAAGAATTAACAGATAAACAAACTCTGTGTATTCTAAACAGGGTATTAATTTCAAGGATAGAATTTAGGATACAGTATAGTGTACTATCTTGGAAAATATACAATACTCTAATGGCAGCATATAGAAAGCTCTTCAAAACAAAAGTATCCTATGTAGATCCATACTAATAATGTAATACATCATCCAAAGATTCACAACCTGAAAAGCATTTGGATGCTTCAACGAGAAAGTCAAATAACAGGATTATGTAATAGACTAAATAAGCTTGGTCCCACAGGAATTACAACAATTATTCAACTTAAACAAGCACGATAAAGAATTGGGAACCGCTTAACCTATTAACATGCAACTCACTGAGTCATCTATCAGATAGAGGAAACTTTATGCTTTAAGTAATAAAGTTGACTAAAGACATGGGAATAATCTTTCACAGTTGGAAATGACAAGAAATCTTCGAATTGAGCAAGGGAAATAGTTTAATTAATGAACACCTTACATTAGAAGAATATAGAAAAGTTATACCATCACTAAGAAACAATAAATTTCTGTATATAGATCAGCTAATCGATCAAGCTACTAAAGAAATTAGGGATTGGTGAATGCTTTAACACTTCAAAATACTAGTAAAGGTCCCATTCCTGAATAGTTTCAAGCTTTAATCAAAATTCTTCCAAGTAATAGGGTAGGTCAACTTATGAGTATGTAAAAAAGAAATTGGCCAAAATAGGAATCAGAATATGTTGCAATTAATCCAGACCATGACAAATGACAAAACTATGGATAATTACAAAGAAAGCTGGGCATAACATAATTTGGAAAAACTATAATAGAGAAAAGTAGGACACAAAGTCAATGTCAAACACTTCAACTGCTGTAGTAATAATAATACTCAAATGACGATATTAACAAGGTGTCTAGGATACCCAGAGGATACAAAACAAGAAGGAAGATGTATATTAGAGAAAGATATGAAAGATGTATATGAAGTTTCATATCTAAATACAAAAAAGTCAATCAGAAGAGCTCAAGAACTAATAATCTTCTGCTCCAAGATATCACTAGAAGGAACAATAGAAAAGGTTATTAGCATAGATCCAAACCCCCAAACCTTAGTTTCAACCAATATAGTGAATTAGATAGATATCGAAAGATGGGAAGAGGTCATCATTTGAGACAATGTTATAAAAGGAGTATATCAGAACTACCTAATAGAAATACTTCAATGTAACCTGAGATTCAATGTTAAAAAACTGATCTTCTACTCTAATGGATTACTTATTAATCATGGAAAGGAAGAAATGAAAATGGGAGCAGCATAGATCCAGATAGGAGATATGGATAGAGAAAGTAGATTTCAAACAGGTATAGCCAGTTGACCCTCCTCAACACGTGCTGAACTTGTAGCAATTGTTACAATACTTCTGGTAGTTCCAGTAGATAGTGACATGAAAATTCATACAGATAGCCAGGCCTATATCTTCAAGTGGAAAACAATAGAAAAAGAAGATTCAAAGCAAACTCACAAAAGATAGTTAAGGAAAAAAACTGGTTCCTGTGGATATGAATGTTAGAATTGGTAAAGAAAAAGAACATAAACCTGCAATTTATCAAGGTTAAGGCATATTCTAATTATCCTCACAACGAAAAAGTAGATGTTCTAGCCAAAGAAGTTCTGAAACTCCCAGCAATAGAATGGAAAGAGCTGACCTCATACAAGATCAACACAGAAATTGGATGGTAAGAAAATATGCTGGATAATTCAATAAAACAGTTTATCAAAAAAGTAAACGATAAAACAACTGTCTTCCAGTGAACACAACAAAATAGAACTGAAAAAAGATAGAGCCACCAAATTATAGAACAGCAAGATCATACTTGGGAACTTGTATAAAAGAATGAAAGAAAGATACACTTGAAACACTTCCTTTAAACAATTGTAGTGAAAAAGCTTCCTCATAAAACTAATGAATAATGAGCTACCAACTTTGAACAAGCTGGCAACTAAAGGGCCCAACCTTTACAAACAAGTAAAATGTATTGCATGTAGCCAGCAATATAAAACTTTTAAATATTTATTTGAGTGTCCAGTATATAAGAAACAATTACAGGAAGCATGGAATAAAGGACAAGATGGGATCCTTAGAGACTTCAGAGGGCTCTTAAAGATAGGAAAAAAGAGGCAGAGAAAATTATGCAAGATTGATTATCCATAACGAAGAAGAAATGGCTAAGATGGATAAATGGATCTCCAAACTGATAGAACAGACCTCAAAAATCAGTTAGGATACTCTAAGTTTTTGCACAGGGCTAGTAAGAAGAGACCTAATCCTAAAAATTGCAGATCTGAAAGGCCATGAAAAAATAATTGGTAATAATGCAAGAAGATAGATATCAAAGATGCAAAGAAGATTATTCAACCAAATAAAGAAAAAGATTTGAAACAAAAGATGTGAGAAGATAATGAATGAGAATATTCACAAAGAATCCACAGAGTAGAAAAAATCAATTGACCCTCAGGCACATACAGCTTAAAACCATTAGTTTTCAAAGTAAAGATCCTCTACCAGAGGAAGGAACTCAAGAAAATGAAAGCCTGAAAGAAATTCTACTCAAAGGTATTACTTATAGAATAAAGTGGTTGGGTTTTAAGCTGGGTCAGAACAATGGATAGTGATTTGCAGTGATAATTTGTAGGCAATGATGTTAAAGGTTGAAAGGATATTCAACTGAACCATTAATAGAGTGACAAATCACTCCCAAAGTTGTACTTAGAGTTTTGATATATTAAGTCAAAATAGCGACAAGTGAGTTAGATAAAGTCTTAGCTTTAGTAAATCATTTAAAATGTATAGTATACAAATATTTAATAAAGCATATGTACCTAGCCTGACCTAGGGTTATTTTAAAAAAAAAAAAAATCAGGAAGCCTTGTTAAGTATTGGAGGTATTTACTTGGGAAGTGATTCGTAAATCCAAAGTCTAGTAAAGGGTTTGAATTTTGTTATATAAATAGTTTAAAAAACCACTTTATTACTAATATTATATATGATACTTTTACAAAACTATTCAAATATTAACATCAATCAAATTTATCCTTCTTATATTGACAACTTTTGTTTAATGGGTTGCCCATTCCAGAAACCTTCTACTTTTAAAAACTTTTGGAATTTGAATTTGTTACTACTTCTTATACTTTTGTAACCCAATATTATTTTAATCAAACTCTTTCTACTTGAATCCACTACTATCAAAAAACTAATTTTTACTATCCAATATACACATATTTATTTCTTTGACAATATTTATTTGAAACTCTTATCTACTATTATACAATTCAATCTCTTTACTATTGATTTTATTGAACTGTCTAATTTATCTATTGATTGTATACCTTGAATAGTTCACTTTTCTTTTTGTCCACCCAAAACTTACAATTATTTTAAAAACCTTTTATTTTTTAATGAACCCTTATATATTGAATAACTTTTTAACTTTTCTATTTCTACTTCTTCTTCTTCTTCTATTTTATCTACTATATCTACCCCTCTTAATCATACACATACCTATATAACAATGGCAATACCCAAGAATATCTATAATTATTTTGAACAACATTTTTTGCTCTTATACTCCAATCTACTACAAGTAGAACCCTTTTCTGATAATGGAAAACAGGGCCCTATCTCTTGGTTGACTATCTTTGAAAAAACCAGGATGGTTAATTAATAAGAAGGCAAAAAACTGATCTATATGCTTAATGCCCACTTTCAGAATAAAGCTAAAAAATGGTGGATAACATATTTTGAGAACAATAATAATGATGTTAATGCTATAAAATGGAAGACTATCTTTGAAAAATCAAATAACAGTTTTGTATCCAGTGATAGATTAATAAATAGACACATAATCTTGAAAAACATAGACAAGGATTAATTAATTGATGCTACTTATCATGCCACATTCAAAAAACTTCTAAAAAGGATCAATATTAAAGGTAATACAAGTCCTAGCCAACAACTCTACTACTATATTAGGGATTACTTCCACATTTGGTTCCAATGTTTTCATGAACAATCCTAATAGTATAACTGTTGCACATAAATTGACAATGGCTTATCAGAATAGTCAAGACATAAACAATGATGAGAAACCACACAATCTTGCTCTTATTTCAAGGAATTTCAAAATGGATTCTTTGAAATTAAAAGATTCTATAGATATTTTTATCAAAAAGTTTGAAAAACTTCAAATGAACTTGACTAAAAAATTGGAACTTCTTTCGCTCAAGTGAAAAAACAAGGCCATTACACAAAGCAACCTACCTTCAATTCTATGAATAGATCTAACTCTATGCAACTTGTATATTTTAGGTACAATGAATCAAGACATTTGGCTAGGGAATACATGTCTGAAAAGGTTCAAACAAACTCCTCTAGGTCCAGAAAAACTTTGAATTATCTTATCATTGAGTAATCTAAGGAAACTTTCAATAAATTTGAATATAAAAAGAAAGTCTACATTGGTCAGCACAATTAACCCTATATAACTAATAAGAGAGAGGCCAAGCAAATACAATAACAATCTTAATCAAATAAGGAATTAAACCTATGCACCAGGAAGTCTTTAGAATCTCACCAAGGAAAATCCATGCCTCTGAATCTGAAGTAATTGAAACTCCTTCTACTGTCTAACCTAAAGTGCTCAAAATCAAAGCCTAACTATCTATTATGGACCAACTACCCAAATATAATATCTCTGAGATATTCTGAATCATCTTGCCAAAGTTAGTCTGGGACAAATGTTCAATATCCCAATTAGTACAAAAACTTGATGAAAATTCTCAAGCGATCTAAGGTATCTTCAGAAACCAGTTATCTTATTTCTGATAACCCAAGAAAAACCATAGCTGTCAGGTGGATTTCTGCATCAAAGAAAATCTTATGGTGACCATTCTTGACTTTGGTACGGCAGTCAGCATTATTACTGTCAAACTTATGAGAAAACTTGGATTGAAAATCAATATCAAGTCCAAAATCATTATAATTACCACCAATAATACATGAGCCAGGATTCTTAGACAAATAACTTCTTTGAAAATATTAATTCAGGATTTAATTGTACCAGTGACCTTGTAAGCAATTGAGTTATATGAAGAGATCCTTCTTCTGGGAACTAATTGGGTGAATTATATGAAGGCAAATTAGAATTTTGAGGATTATACTCTCCAAATTATTTTTAAGGATAAAATAATTGCTATAGGAACCATCCACTATGCTAATACTCTTCCATATCTTCCACAAGATAATAATAACTATGATGATGGTAAGAATAAAATTTTGAAGGAAATTGAATATAAATCTGAAGTGATCTTAAAGAACAGAAGACCTATATACCTGATCTTGTTCTTGAATCTGAGAATTAAAATCCTGCTATCTTTATATCTAACTATCCTGAACTTGAGGAACCCACTTCTAAACCATCTACTGGAATTTTAATAAAGGAATAACAAGCTGAAATTCAACAAATTCTATCTGATCATAAGGATATTTTTGTTAATTACATCTTCAAGGAAGGTCAAACAAGTAATCTAGGAAGAACCACAGTGGTTACCCATAGCATTAATACTGGGAATGCTAATCCAATCAAATAGCGACTATATAAAGCCTCATCTGATCAACAGAAATTTATCAAAAAGGAAATTGAGGAAATGCTGTAGCAAGGAATTATTGTCCTACTATTAGCTTCTGGTCTTCTCCTGTTGTTATAGTACTCAAGAAAAATAATAAGCAGTAATATAGGAAACTTAATGTAGTTACTAAAATAAATATTTATTCCATATTAATTGTGATAATCTTTTGGAAACCTTCAATGGTGCTCAATGGTTTACCTGTCTCGATCTAATAAGTGAATATTGGCAAGTGGCAATGAGTGATAAAAACAAATATAAAATAGCATTTACAATAAAATATGGCTTATATTAATTCAATATTATGTCTTTTGATCTTTGCAATGCTCCTGCAACTTTTCAGAAATTAATGGACAAAGTATTGGCTTCTTACTGTGACAAATTTGTTGAAGTTTACCTTGATGACATTACTATCTTCTCCAACAACTTTGAACTCCACTATCAGCATATTCCTATTATCTTGGATACTCTCAAGGAAGCCTCCATAATATTGAATTCTAAAAAATGTTATATCTTTTTATCACAAGTAAAATTACTTGGTCATGTGATTAATCACGAGGGAATCCAACCTGATAATAACAAAATTAAGAAAGTTAAGGAATTCCCAAGGTCCACCACTATTAGGCAATTGAGATGATTTCTTGGGCTTGCCTTTTATTATAGGAAGTTTATCAAAAAAATTCTCTTTCATTGCCCACCCTCTGAATTATCTTTTGAAAAAAGATATCCCTTATGAATACTCTTCAGCAAGCTTTCAAAACTCTAAAGAGACTCTTAACCTTATCTCCTGTCTTGAGATATCCTGATTTCTCCAAGGTTTTCTATCTTCATACTGATATTTCTGGAACTGGTATTTTTGCTGTTTTGCACAAAAGAATAGAAAAAAGGAGTATACAATTGATTATACTAGCCACAGTCTTAATAAAGTTAAGTGAAACTATTCTGTTACTGAATTAAAATGTCTTGCAATCATCTGGGCTGTTGATCACTTCTATCAATATCTAGGGAATCAACAATTCTTCTTGATTACTGACCACTTTGCTATTCAATAGTTGAAAACAACTGAACTTAAAGAATAATGTGCAAGGTGTATACTCCGCTTGGAATCCTATAACTTCACTATCAAACACAAAGCTGGAAAAAAACACAACAATACTAATGCCATATCTAGAATGTATAATATAGATGAATCAATCTTCTATAACTCTAAGTTTACACCCATCCAAAACTAATTCAAAGTCAGAAATCACAAGTAAAATCTGACAGTAAATAATATTAAATCCAGGTAGTCAGTGTCCTAAACAATGACACAACTTATTTTCTTAAAATAGACTTCAATATTATTATCATCTCAAAAACTATCTCCAATACAACAAATTATCTAACACTTTTGACAACAAACAACAAAAGCAACTTATCTTCAAAGCACAATACTATCAAATAAAAAACAATCTACTTTACAAAAAGGATTGCTACAAGAAAACAAGAAATCAATTACTTTGTATAATTTAAAAACATAAAGTGAAACCAATCTTATACTTACTATACAACCATCCCACTAGAGCTTATCTTGATGTGAACAAGATCTTTGAAAAACTATGTAATCAATACTACTGGTCCAAAATGTTTAAGGATATGAAGTATTATATCAATACTTGTAACCAGTGTCAATGACAAGGCAAATTCAGGACCCCTGAATCTTTACACCCAATTATAGTTAATGATCCTTCTCTAAAATAGGCATTGATATTATGGGACCCCTTCCAATCCCAAGCAAGGGAAACAAATATATCATCATTACAACTGACTACTTTATCAAATAACTGAAGCTGAAGCAATCTTCTATGCTATAGAACAGTGAGTCACAGATTTTATTTATCAAGTTATTATTTGCAGATATGAATGTTCAAAATACATACTTTCTGATTATGAAATATATTTTAGAAATGAAATAGTTGAAGCTTTATTGAAAAAATTTTAAATATGACATCTTTATTTTATCCCATATCACCTACAAACAAATAAACTAGTGATGTACTTCAATAGGACTCTATGTGAATCTCTAGCAAAAATAACTGAAGAAAAGAAGGATTGGAATTAATTTATTGCATCAACATTATTTGTATATAACACATCAAAACAAGTTTTCACTAAATTTATCTCCTTCTATTAGGTTTATAGCCATAATCCTCAAATGCCCTATATGCAAATAGATAAAATAATGGAAGGAAATATCTTGACCTGACTTTATCAACTGACTGAAACCCTATCCACTGCTCAAGGAACTGCCCAAATAAATATTCTGAAAGCCCAAAGGAAAAAAAGAAGAGATTTGATCTGAAGTAGAAAAAACCAAAGAACTTCAAAATTTGAGATAAAGTGTTAGTCTATGATGTTAACAGGGACAAATACTTTACTGAAAAACTTAAACCAAAATGGAAAGAACCTTACTTTATTCATGATAGCTTGAAAAATAGAGCCTTTAAACTTAGGACTATGGATAGAAAAGTTTTGGCTGCCCTTCTCAATATGACCTTGTTGAAACCATATCTTGATCATGAAAAATAGGAACCTACTGTATACTGTATATTGAAAACTGAAAGGAGAAATATATAATGTAATAGTGATGGCCACTGAGTTCTCATACTATTATAGTTGGCCACAGGACTCTTGGGCAATTACTGTATAATCCCAAGATGAAGTACTCAAAAGTGAATAGTTGAAAATATGAAAAAGAAAAACAAAAATCTCAAAGCTCAAGTGAAAAAAAGGTTCTATCCAAAGGAGCAGGAATAGGAACACACAACTAAACCAATAGAACACTAAGCCTGGCCACCCTCTACTACAAGTTCTAGTTTTTCAACTCCAACTCTTTGATCTTAGTTGATGTAGAACTTCTGTAGGCCAACCACTCTACCTTCCCCTCCAACTAATAGATTTTTTCTTGAAGATCAGCCTGGGACCACTCACCATAACATATTTGCCTCTCCAAATACTTGACCCTTTCCTAAAGTATGATAACAGTTGCCCACTAAGGATCTATCCTTCCTGAGCAAATAAGTCTTTATGCTTTAGCAACTCTGGTTTCTCTTGATATAATGATAAAAGGAATATGAGGAATATCTAACAAAACAAGGAAAATTATCATATTAAATAGAAGAATATGAATAATTGTATCACCCCAACAATTATATAAGGAGCTCTACTGCCTATCAGTTTATATCAAAAAGGATTATCATACTATACAAAAATTATCATGACTATTATTCAAAACCTAATTTTGGACAATCTTCTGACTACAATTCCTGAATTTGTGCAAGTGACCTCAATACTATATGATTTATTTCAGCCCATTGAAAATTAGATCTTGCAAATATACAGATGTATACAATATACTATTCACATAAAAAATAGGATTCTCTCCTTAATCTATACATACTATCTAGGAAAATTATTGAAAGGAGTTGTTAACTGAGTGCAACAATTCTACCTGAACAAATACCTGATTAAATATTATCTTACTGGATACCACCACACCTATGGTCTTTTTAAAAGATCTGAAATTGAGCAAATTTAGTGAACAAGATATATAATTTTAACTATGATTACCAAGTTGAAGTTCTATGAATATCAACTCCTTGTGAATTCTTGATTTATGGAACTTATCGCTTAAGTAGAAAGAAAATGTTAGCCTTAATTATTAGTTATATTTTCCTTTAATTATTATTTATAGTTCTTGTCTATTTTATTACTTTAGTTCTATTTTTAAATTATATAACATATGTAATGCAAGGTATGTTTTATTGGTTTCTAGGATAGATCCAATCATTAGAACAAAGTAATGATTGACATAGTACACATTATTTAATTTTTTTATTCAATTATAGTATCTTATTTATATTTAACTAACAGATTACCCAAGTAAGCAGATCTAGCATATTGACCTAATTTGACAAATCTGGCAGATTTGATCACATTGATCACTTTAGTTATTAAATAATTAATATTCAATTATATATATAAAGACCAGCTGCTCAAAGCAGTTGATCCAAGGTTTTTATTTACTAAATTATCTTATCCTTGACATTATATATTTCTAATAAACCTTCCAATTAAACCAAATTATCCAAAGCCTTTTTAAATGTGTTCATGTAACCTCTACTATCCTTGAATTATTAACTTTAGTATACTATGACTAAGATATTCTTTCTCAACTTAAAGTTGATTATTACTATAGTTGTCTGTTTGTCTATCTGATTTGAAGGTTGTTGGATAGGTTGACAATGTCTTTCTGTTTTATTGAGCCAGTCACTTTTTGTTCTAATTTAAAGATTATTGAATAGATTGACAATGTCTTTCTGTTTCATTGAATCAGTCACTTTTTGTTAGAGTATTATATTTAGTGGCTCTTTCAATCTTTTATGTAATATACTATATTACTTTTTACTTTTAACGATTTTTATATTTTACTTTTCAGATGTTGTAAAAGTATTTACTAATGTATTATTTGATTTCTTTTATATATTACTTCCTAGAAAAAAGGGCAAATATATATTTTGTCATTTTATTGGCTATTTCTTTTAAAATAGCTTCTTTAATAAGACATTTTAGATATTCTAGGAAGTATAATAAACTATTTTTTCTATATTTTTATAAATGTCTTTTTATGTCATATGTTTTGCTATATTTTTGTATTTATTGAATAATAATGTTAAATTTACACTTATATTTTTTTTATTGATCTTTGCAAAGAAAAGAGTGTGTGTTTGTTTTTCTATTATTGCATTTAATACATCTGTTATCTTTGTATAAAGTGGGAGGTGACTGAAAAGTTTGGTTTTGTTAGATAATTCTTCATTTCAAAAACTGAGATTGAACTTTTTCTATTGTTAGTCTTCCTAATCTGTTATATAATTGCTTATTTGGGTTAGTTGGAGATTTTCCATTATTGTAGGTCAATGGATATAATTAATTATTCTGTCATTGAATTTATTCTTTGTTCTATTTAAGAGTTTCTATTTTGTTAGATGTATTATTCTAATCAACTTCTTAGCTATGCTTTTGATAAGAATCTTTATTTTTGTGTGGTCTCATTAAGAAATTGATGTATATTGTTGATTTTATATAGAAAAAGTATATATTGTTCTATACTCAGAGATTATACTATTATTGATATTAATAGTAATTAGTTAATCTGCATATTAATTGTATTTGTTTTCTGTGTATACTTTGACTTTTATTAATTCTAATTTGGGATACAGTAGTTCTTTTTTTTTTTTTTTTTTAAAAAAATGCTGGCTCAGCTGTACTTTATTTGGATTAAGTAGAGATATACATATTATTTATGCTAAAACTATCTATATTAATTAAACTAGTTCGATAGAGAAGAACTTACCTTGCGGCCTGTTGCTACCCTAGTGAGAGCTAACTAGCCAAAGCTGAGCTATTGCTATATAAAATTGTAAATATATGGGAGAGATGTGTAATGTTCTTTATTTATTGTCCTATATGCTTATTTACCAGGTCTATATATTGACCTTTTATGAGTTTTTCTATTGTGCTGAGCTGTATACTTTTCTGTGAAGTGTTGTATCTAGCTGTTCTTTCAATTTTTCGTGTAATGCCTTGTAATTTTTTCCACTCTTGAAATTCTTCACATCTTTGAATCCAGATACTATAGAGGTATTCGCTAATTTCTTGTCTGATTTCTTTTATGCATTTTTTCTTTTGTTGTTTATTTGATATATATCTGATTATTAGGTTGTATGTTTCTTTGTGTATGGCTCCTTTGATAGTACATTTGAGATATTCAGTATACTTCAGGGTGTTGTTTCTTAAATAATTGTTAATCTGTATTTCTATGTCCTTTATCTCATGTATTGTTTGGCTTTGTTGATAATTGTGTTCCTTATGTATTCTTTTGTCTTTTGTTGTTGATCGTGACATATGAATAGATGTGTGTTTGTTTCTTTAGATTTGCAGGTTATGCATTTGTCGTCTCTATACAAGTTCAGAAGTCTTTGGTAGAGTTTGGCTTTTATTGAGAGTTCTTTATTCCAGAGGCATAGGTTGAATTTCCTTTGTTATTGGTCTTTTCCATTGGTTTATTGTTCACTCATTCTGGTTGATTGCAGATTAGACATTGTTGTAGACTAATGTATATGTTTGATAATTTGGTCACTGAACTCAATTCTTGTTCTGTTCAATAGTCTCCATCTGGCTAGGTATGTTGACTTTGTCAGTTCTTTGGCCATAGTTTTGATAGGGACTTCAAGTGTGTTGTTGTTCCATTGGGGAAGTAACGTGAATTGTGGATTTCTTGTGGAATGAGTACTGATTGTTCTATGCCCTGATACCATACTGTGATGTGTGTCTATTGCTACTAATTTGTCTACTTGTTTGTTGTATTTGTTGTCTGTGTGTGCCTTGACTTTAATGAGGTCAATTTTTAGGTAGCTGCCTAGAATTATGTCCTTGAGTGTTGAAGAATCCCCAGGTTTTTCTGTTTTCTCATGTTATATATATGATTTGTTTCTATCACTTTTTATATACTGTTTATTGCTACCTAGCTGTCTGTATGGATATTGGCTCTGCTATATGTGGGTAGTGTACTGATCACTGTTAGGATAGCTATCAATTTTGCTCTTGTCGATGAGGAGAAGTTTTCTATTTGTCCTTGAAATTTGAGTTCTTTGTTGTCCCTAGTTATTATTATCTATCCAAAGCCCATGTAGAATTGGTTGGAGTGGTATATCATAGATCCATCCGTATATATCTCAAAGTTGATTTCATTTTGTATTTGTTTTGTGATTGTAGTTGATTCATCTAAGGCAAGAGATGTCGTGGCTAGTGTTTTCCTAATCTGTTCTAATGTCATGTTCTCTATGGGTATTTGTACATCTATACTGTAGTTTGTTGGTCTGTATTCTAGTTCTGTGAGCATAGTTGAAATTGAATTTGATGAGACTCTACACCTGAGCCTATTTTCTTTTCTCAAGATATTAGATCATATTAAGATTTTACTATGCTGTACTGGAATTGTTACTATATGTTGATTGCTAGCTGTAAAAGTATATGTGACATTTGATTGGGACTGTTGGTTTATGTTGCATCCTGTACATTTATTTAGAGGGGATTCGCTGGGTACTTGTGTATAGTGCCTATATATTGTTGAGTTGTTATCTATCTTCCTTGGTTTCCTACCAATAATTAGTTCTGTGTTCTTTTTCATTGCTATCCAATATGGTTTTGCTGCTTATGTATCTGTTGTTGATATACATTGTTGAAAGCAGTTGATTTGTCCTTGTTATTTGTTAGTAATCCATGTCTGCAGGTTGTGTTGAAGTATAAAAAACCAAGATGGGGTAGGACCTGGTACTGATTTTTGATGAATTCTTATAATTTGACACCAGTGTAGCATCTTCTCTCTCTTACTATTGAGAAGTTGTCCTGTAAAAAGGATATTGTTTTTTTTAAGTTGGGGTAAATCCTTCTATAGAGCTCTGGATCAATTATTTCTTTGATAGTGGTATCTATCATTTTTATGGTCTGAAAGTTGCCTCCTTGAATTTTATGAAATGTGAAGCCATGTGTTCTGAGTATCCAGATAATATCATGTATGAGGTTTCTTCCTGATTCAAAAAGAGGAACTTGTATGTGATTGTATATTTCTTTGGTTGACCAGAACATATTCTGTATTGACTGTAGTCGATGGCATGCTATATCTCCTGAGATGTTGTTTTGATTTACTCTTGTATATCAATTGTTGATGTATAGTTGTACTTGTCTGTCCCATATGTGCATTATGTTATTTTCGTGTTTATTGTAGAGCATACTATTGGGTATTATGTTGGTGAGTCCTATTTTATATTTGTATGTTGTTGCTAATTTGCTCATTAGTTAATTGCAAGTTTGTCTAGTTAAGACTATGTCATTGCATAGATATTCTATGCTAGGCATTAGTACATGGTTGATTATATATTGCGCTTGTTTATCAGTAATCTTTTTCATTCCAATTAATGTGCATGTATTGGCAAACTTCTATTTTATTAGGTGTTTTTGATAGTCTTTGCATCCTGAGCTATTATATCAGATTCCTAAAATTCTAATTGGTATATTGGGAGAGCATCCTTGTATTTTCTGATTATTCATTATTACTCCTCTTTCCAGGTCTTCCTCTGTGCGATTGATGATAATCAGCTGTGACTTACTAAGATTGATTTTAATATCATTGATGTGATAGAATTCTTCTGCTGTATGGTTGATTCTTTGCAAGTCTATTCTGTTGTCTGTTGTCCTTGCTATATCAACCATGTATGCATTGACTGCTATGTTGGTGATTGTTTTCTTCCATCCTGTTTTGAATTCTGTACATGCTTTGGAGCTTATTGTATAGCCTTTATGTTGTTGACTAATTATGGCTAGTAGTGGGTCATAGAAGATGTAACACAATAATGGAGATATTGTGTCTGCTTGATCTATTCCATTTCTTACTTTATATTCATCTGTTAGACCATGGCATGTTATACTGTATTTTGATGGTCTTGGAATATGTTGAGCAAAATTGTAACTATTGTGCCTGGTATCTTGATCCTTTGAAGGGCCAACTGTAGCATTTCTAAATTGATAAAGTTATATACTTTTGACATATCTTGACTCAAGATTCAGGCTTGTTGTTTAGTTTCTTTTGCATGTTTAATAATGCTGCTAATTATATGAATAGGGTCTTGGATATTGCTACCTGGGAGTGCAGCCCAGTTAAATTCAGATAGTATTCCTGTGTGAGTTAGACACTTGACTAATCTATCTGTAATAATTTTGGTGAATATTTTCCTTCCTGCATCAAGTAGTGTAATAGGTCTGGTGATGTCTAGATTGTGTATCCAGTCCTTAGGCTTAGGTATAAGATATATATGTCCCCTGTTCCATTCTCTAGATGTGTTACTTTGTTGGATGATCATGTTGAAGATCGCTCTAAGTTCTTCTCTTGCTTTGTTCTTCAAATATTTGTATGCTAAGTATGGTGTCTGATTGGGGCCTGGGGCTGACTTTGAGCTACGTTGTCTGATTACTTGTGCGAGTTCTTCTATTGTGATCTCTTCTAGCATTCCTTTATAATGGTCTGCTTAATGTGTGGTTTGGATCTATATTTGTCCTGCTACCTAGGATGTCATTCTAAATTTTGCATATTTCTATGTGGTGTCCAATTGTAGAAGTGTTCCTTTACTTTAGTTTTGATTTCTGCTGGTTTTGTGACTATCTGCACGTCTTCTCCTTGTTGGGTGATAAGTTTGTCTAGTTGTATTTGCCTTTTAGGTCTTTCTAGAATACTGTTGATCATTATATTCTTGTTGTTATTATACTGCTCTTGTCTTATCTGGATTTTTTTCCTTATTGCGATGACTGTCTTCTATGGGAGATGGCCTTTGCAATTGTTTTGTGTGCCTTTATGTTGCCTTGGATTACTTTAGCCCATTCTTCTAGGTGTGTGTTGGGATATTCAACTTCTAATTTTTCAAGTGTGGGCATCAAGTCTGAAACTGATTTTTGTATGCTCGCTGGGATCTGAAGTGGCTGATGTATTTTTTCTTCTTCTCAATCTTTTAGTTGTTGCCTTATTTGTGTGAGAAAATTCTATAGCTTTATTATAAGTGGTGCTTCTTTTATATCTTTGACTTGATATCTTCTCCTCTGATGTAATTTCTTTTTTGAAATATATTTTTTGGCTGCTTTCTGAATAGTGTTGCTGAATTGATTCCATTGATGGTCCAGAAGTTGATTATTTGTGCATTCTATTTGTATGTTGTGTTCAATATATTTGCTGAACTTTTCCCACTGCTGGGTTGTGGCGAGTTGCCAGTTGTATCTATGATTGTGTTTATGATAGATTGCTTGTTTTGGGATATCAAGGTTCCATACTTCTATTTCTATTATCATTGTGACATGGTCACTTAGGATTGCTGATGCAGTAAAATCTTGGATGGTGGCAATTTTTGATTGCCATGTTGCCTGCGGGCTCATCCAAATTTGGTCGATTCTACTACTGCTTCCTCCTCTATTCCAGGTATATTCTTTCTTTGTGAGGTTGTGTGTTCTATATTTGTCTTCCAAGTTGGTATCCAAGAGGATTTGTATTTGTTTTCTTGAGGGGCTGTGTTTTTTGGTTGTCTTTGTGCTATTGTGTTTGTCAATTACTGGGTTGGGAACTCTATTCATGTCCCCTGCTACCAGAAGATACCATACTTTTTCTGTTGCTTCTTTGATCCATTTGCTTAGGGTATTGAGTACCCTTTGCTTTTCTTCTTCCATGTCTTGTATGGGGAAGTAGACTCCAATTATTCTCATTTTTTCTTTATGTGGAAAGGTCAAGTCAGCTGCAATAAGTCTACCGGTGAGTGTTTTGTAATTATAGATTCTATATGCAATGTTTTGTTGATCATTATATTTAGACCTTGTCCACTAGTTTGTGCTTCTTTGTGGGTCCATATAGTTTGGAATTTCTTGTGTTGCCAATGTTTTGATTGTTGATGTGACCCGTTTGTCTCTATGGTAATTATGATATCCCAGTTTGCTATGTCACAGAAATTGAACTATGTCTCACGTTTATGTGTCTTTACTAGGCCTTGAATATTTAATGTTGTGACTTTTCATATTGGTTTGTATTCTCTATGTATTGTGGATATTGTTGTACCAGTTGTTGCATTGTTTGTATTTGAATGCTGGTTTGAATTTGTTATTAGATGATCTGTTTCTTCCATTTATTGTTTTGGTGTATTGTAAGAGTTTGTCATTTGATTGTTATGGAGTTGCTTGATTCTTCTGTGGATATAGTGCTCTGATTGTTACCCATTATTGTCTGTGTAGAGAGAAGGGTGTGCTGCCTGAGATGAAGTTTAGTATGGTGCTATACATCTGGTCCATATATTTGTCTAATTTTTGCGTGGATGACTAAATGCATTATTGTTGGGTACAGATGTCTTGGGTGCTATTTTGGAGTGCTGTGTCTGTTACTGAACTTTCTTCTGTATCAAGGGGGGAGGTGTCTTTATCCATTTATTTTATGTAGTCTTCATCATATGTCTCAAAGTTAACTATACGTTTCTCTAGATCGGCTATATCTTCTTTTATCTCTTGAATTTCTTGTCTTATTGTCTTGAAAATGTGAAGTACTTCTGTCATGGTTGTTTGAGGGGGATGAACATGTGTCTCCACTTCTTTGTGTAGTCTTTCTGCTGCTGTATAGGAGCCTGGCCTAACCTTTCTCTGGTTGTTGTGCATGGTTGCCCTTCTCCTTATACTTTCAGTACATGCTGGCCTAAATCTGATGTACAATTTGCTGAATCTGTTGGCTTGTTCAGTATTGTATTGGTTCCATTGTGTTTAATTAGGCATTAAGCAACTAAATGTGTTGCACTTCCCCATATAGTGCAAAGTTTTGTGTCAATTGGTTTCTATTCTGCTTGAGTTTCTCCAAGGAGAATGTTCTGTATTATTGCTACTTTCAGGTCCTCTTGATTCATAAAACCAATGATTGTGAACCACTTGCATCTATATGATATATACCTTGGAATGTAGCATGCCTTGGCTCCAGTTTATTTACATGTTAGTCTAAAGTCGAAGGTGGTGGTGTTAGGTGGGAGGTTCGTTAACTTGGCCACAATATTTTTATATACCTTTATTTGATCCATGTCCCATTGTGTATCAAAAATTCTGACTGAGTCTGATCATAGCAAAATGCTCCATTTGGCAATTAGATCTTCCTTGACTTGTTTATCTGCATAGGTAATGACTGCTGATTGCTATATTTGTTGTGTAGACATGTCAATATTTGTGATCTCTTCAAATTTGGCAAAGGTCTATTGTATATCTATAAATTTTGTATCCAGGGGAATGTTCCATACCCTGATACTGTTTTCCTTGTTTGATCTAGGGGATGTGAAAGCCATGTGTTTAAGATGAGCCCCATCCATTTCAAATAAGATAGTGTTGCATGCTTCTTCTGTAGTGTGGTGATCGCTGAAAATAGCAATGATGTTTTCTTCTTCACCTTTTTCTTTGCTGTGGGTAGAGAGAAGGCCAATGAGTATGTTCAAGCTTTTTGCAATATGTGCTGTCTTTTGATTGATAGTTCTCTCTGGAACTTCTGATGCTTTGATGCCTGTTTTGACTCTTTTCTTGCCAAATCTTGTCCTTGGATCGATAGGTGATCTTGGTCTGGATTTACCTGCTCTATTGATTGGTACGTTTCTATGGGAGACTTCCTGCCATTGTCTATTGGATTCAGATCTTGTCCGGCTGCTGGTGCCTGGTTCCCCCATTTCTATATCTGAATTATCTATTCTTGCTGCTGTTAATGTGACAGGAGAGTCCCTACTTTGTTCATTTTCTTGGGTATTTCTATCTTTAGTGCTTATGTCAGTTTGTGTGTCTTGTGTGATCATTTCTTCTACTTCATCACTTCAATTTGATTGTTTTTGATTGGTTTTCTTTTCTCTGATAGTTTCTGTACCTGAGGTTGCAAGTTGTCTTGTGTTCTGGTTCCTTGGTTGTTCTTTTTTTGGCATTTTCTAGAGGAGTTTATCTTTCTTTTCCTTTGTTTTTTAAGTTAAACTTCGTTGTCTCCATATGGGTTTCTTTGCGTAGCAGTCTTATGTTACCTTTCGCCAGGATGTTCTCGTTGTAGTTGAGTCTGCCCTAGATATATGGGCTTCTGCGGTCTCTAGGAGAACTCATCTTTCCATTCACTTTTCTTCTTGTTTCCCAAAATTGCCTAAAAAGGAAATTTTTAAGAAAAAAAGGATCTGTGGGAAAGAGTTTTTTTTTTTGATGAATTTGAGATAGTTCTATTTTATTATGTCATAGATCTTTTATAAGATTTCTAGATTTTTTTGTTTTCTAAGATTGTGTATGTAATTGCTTTCACAGTTTTTTATATACTATTGATAGCAGCCTGACTGTCTATATTTATATTTATCTTTTTGAATAAGAGCAGTATACTTATTGGTATTATAATAATAGTTAATTTAACTTTAGTCAAGGAAGAAAAATTTTTTATTTATCCATGAAATTGTAGTTTTTAATTTTCCCTTGTAATAATAATCTAGTTAAAACATATATAATATTGATTACCATATTGTGACATAAAACTATCTGTATATATCTCAAAGTTGATGTCATTCTAAATTTGATGAGCTATATTTGCCAACTCATTAGTGATATAATGTTCTACATTTCATATCTTTTTAAGTGCTTCTATTATATAATATGTTTCTATATTTGAGGCTTCTACTTCTCTGTATTTGGTTGGAAGTGAAGTGCATTATTGTTTCTTTAGTGCAATTAATATTGAGTTAGGTAAGACTCTATTTCTAAGAACTATATTAGTTTCCATGGGATTGGATCTTGTTGATATTTTGTTGTATTAAATATGAATTATTATTGTACTTTCTTTATAGTTTGAAAGTGTACTTAGAATCAGATCTATTATTTTAGTTGATATTACAACTCTCACATTCAAAAAATAATAAGAGATTAAGTACTTATATATAGTGTCTATATAATATTTAATTGTCAATTTTTTTTGTTTCTTTCCTACTACTATATAATTATTTATTTTTGTGGCAATTCAGTAGAATCTCATTGTATATATTTTAGTAGAAGGTTTGCATTATAGAAACTAATTTATATACACTTGTTTCTTTTTTGTGATCCATATTATAAGATTATATTGTAGTATAAAGAACTATGTGGATGTTGGACCTGATACTGTTTTGTGATGAATTCTAAGGATTTGATATCATTGTAAAACTTTTTTTCTATTCTCATTGAGAAGTTGTCTGATAAAAAATGTTATATTTTATTAGTCTTGAGTAGATTTTTATGTATAGCTCTGTCTCTATTATTTTTTTGAATATATTATATATTTTTTTATCACATAGAAGTTATTGTGATATACTTTATAGAAAGTGAAGCAGTATTTTCTAAACATTAAATAGTATCATATATCAGGTTCCTTTCTGGTTCAAGTATGAGGACCTGAATATTATTATATATCTCTTTAATAGATCAAAATATATTCTGTAATAATTGATAATGGTGACAAGTAATATCTCCTGTAATATTCTCTTAATTGATTCTGGTGCACCAGTTATTGCTATGTAATTAAACTTGTCTGTCCCAGAGATGCATTATACTATATTTATATTAATTGTATAGTATGTTATTAGGTGTTGTCCTAATGAGTCCAACTTTGTACTTAAAGATAAATGTGAGTCCATTCATCAGTAGGTTGCAGATTTATCTAGCTGAGATAATATTATTGTAAAAAAACTTGATGCTAAGTATCATAACATGATTAATAATATATAAAACTTGTTTTCAGTTATGTTTTTCATGTTTAAAATGCATATAATTTGTTATCTTTGATCTTATTAGTGTTTTCTGATAGTATTTTGATTTAACTATTATATCAGATATCAAAAATTTTGACTAATATATTTGCTAAACATTTCTATACTTTTTGACTATTCTTTATAACTTTTAGCTAATATTCTCTTTCTGTTATATTAATAACAATTAATTGTAACTTTGTTGGATTGATTTGAATATAATTTATATGAAAGAATTCTTTTAATATATATATTATTCTTTGAAGATCACTTTTATTGCTTGTCAGTCAGATAGTATTATCTATATAGGCACTGACAACAATATTAGTTATCTTATTTATCTAATCTTTTTTAAAGTCTGCGTATATTGTAAAGCTAATTGTATATTCTTTGTGATATTAACAAACTATTGAAAAGAGAAAATAATAAAAAATTCTTTAAAAAACTGATGATAATATATTATCTTAATCAATTTCATCGCTTATTGGATATTTTTTTGTCAAACCAAAGCAGGTTATAACTTTATTAGATTATTCTTGCAATATGTTGCTAAGTATTTGAGTAATCTGTGTTAATATTTGAATTCTTTGGGAAATCTAGCTATAGTATCTTAATATTGATTAAGTCATATACTTTGGACATATTTTGACTTAAAATCCAAGCATATAGTTTGTTTTCTTTATATATTCTATAATATTTTTTTTAATACTGGTACAGCCTTGTTTTATTTGTTATGATATATAGTTACATTAGAAGATTATATTTGTAAATCTATTTTATACTATCTATCTACTTACAAATAAAACTCAATAGAAAGGTATTCCCTAAATGGAGTCTCTCATCTTGTGGCTTGTTACTACCTTATCTAGAGAACTAACTTGCCAAGGTTGGACTAGTGCTAAAAAAATTTCAAAGATGTGGAATTGGCCAACAATATTATTTATCCAAGCTTTTATGTAGCTATTTACCAATTTTATAAATTGACTTTTAATATAAAACTCTCTTTCTGTGAAATAACTATCTAATGTAGTTGGCTATACTTGATTATTCTTTTTTTTTTTTTAGTAATACCTGCTTTGTATTTTCATTCTTGAAACTATTTACATTTGTCAATCCAAATTCATGGAGATATTCTATTATTTGAATTCTTATGTCTATTATATATTGAATTCTGATATACTTTTCTTTGATAGCTTTTCTGATTTTGTAGAAAGTTCTTTTAAAGATTGCATCTCTAATAAAGGCTTCAAAATATGATGCAGAGTCTAGATCTAGTTCTACTATTATAGAATTCTTGTTAGTTTCTTTTAACTTTTGCTCCTTATATATGTTTATGTTATTAATATATATGTTGTACAAGTTTCATAAATACATTGATCCTCTTCCCTGTATTACAATTGAGGAATATGTACAAACTCTTATTATATATTTGTTAACAAGTAATTATATATTTTTGAAGTAAACATATCTAATTAAGTAACTATATCTATTCTATTTCTATTAACAACTTCTACCTATTTGAAAAGATATATGATTCCTTTTTAATATTTTCCCAAATAATTTTATTTATATTGATAATAGTTTGGTTATCAGGCCATTGGATTTTCTTTTTTAAATTTCTTAATCTTTCAGAATGGTCTGTAGATTTCTTTCTCTACCAGGGCCTCCTGATAGTCAAGTTTATGAAACTCAGCATAGTCACATACTTGAATTCTTAAATAGATAACTCAATACTAAGGTAAGAAACTAGGGTTTTTTTCAGTTGATTTATCATTTCTTCCTTCAATGATATGCTACCAGTTAAATATTTACTCTTCTTATTACTAGTTCTTTTTGGTAACATGATTAAGTCAGAATAATTTTACTCAATTTCAGATATTCAACCATATTACAATTTTTATATAGACTATTTTATAACCATATCAAAAATCTCATTTAATCAATAATCAGCATCTATATTTGAAAGTATTGGTTTAGTTTATAGTTACATCAATGGAGTAGATCTAACAGTGTTAGAAATTGTTCCTTGAAGAATTTGATCTAGTGACCTTGTAATATAATCTATGGAGTGCTAACCACTATACTCTTAATTCATTGATCTTATGTTCTATGATATTACTTTGAATATATTGTATATGAGATCCTGTATGTTTATAAAAGACTTTATTTTCAAAAAGTTAGTGAACAACTATTACTTGGTCAACAAGACAATAAAGTTATTTTTATTTCAGAAGAAGCTTTTCCTCTTTATATAAGAATTTGGCTTAAAGTATCTTTTAATTGAAATTGCATAAATAAATCTATAAATATATCAATTAAAAATATATAAATCTTGATATAATAGATATCCAGACTTATGGACTATATTATTTTTTTTAAAATGTTGGTTCAGCCTTATTTTATTTGTATTTATGCGGTATTATTATATAGAATTTTTTTAGGATATACTACCAGTCTACTATCAAACAAAGATCAATAGAGATAACCTCTCATAGAAGAAACTCACTTTGCAGCTTGTTGCCACCCCTTTAGTAGGAGCTAACTTGCCAAAGCTGGGCTAGTGCTAAAATAAATTTTGAAGATATAAAGTTATCTATTGTACTTGTTATCCATTGTATTATAAATTTGTTGACCAGGTGCATAAACTGGGCTTTTATGAATTGTTCTATTTGCATGAAGATTGGGTCTTCTTTGGATTCATATTTGAACTTCTTTTCCTTTTGTTTTGTAATGCCATTTTGTGCTTTCCATTCTTAAAAAGCCTCACATTTTTTTATTCATATTTGATAAAGATGGTTGATAATTTTTGTGCATATTAGAGATATAGAGCTTTTCCTGACTAATTTGTCTGAAATTATTCTTTTGGTGTTACAAGTTAGTTTTTTGAAGAATACTTCTTTAATACTTGCTAATAAGTATTCCTTATATCTCAGGTTGATTTTGTTTTTTATCTGATCTATGAATTTTGAGCTTTTAACTCAGTCCACATGTGTTTTTACACATTCAACTATTATATTAATTGTGAATGTCTCAATGTTTTTCTAGTTTGTAGGCACATGAAGAAGTGTGTATTGGTTTCAGGTTCATTGTATACCATACAATCCTTATTTTGATATAATGATGAAACTCTTGCATATAGTTTGCTTTTGATCAATAGTTCTTCATTCTATATGTTGTGGCAGAATTTTCTTAACTTTTGATCCTTCTAAATTGTGTGGTGATTACTCATCTTGATTGGTTGCAAGTATTTTATAGTTGTGGGCCAGTCTTTTTCTTTAATAATTCTGTTACTGAAATTACTTCTTGTCATATTTAGTAGTTTTTATTTTGCCAGGAATATAGCACTTGTTAGCTTTTTTGTGATTATTTTATAGGAACTTTAGTAAGGATATCATTCTATTGGAAGGCTATTTTCATACATTGATTATATATTCCTGCTATCTCAATTTTATTTTTTCCTGATAGCATATCCTTCCAAGGATGAATTTGTACTAGTTTGCCTGCTGTTTTATTGTGTTTGATTCCTAAGTGGCCTTTTACTTTGAAGAGTAACAGCTTTATATTTTGTACTTTGCACTATTCTGAAATTTGTAACAGTATATTATAGTTTTTCTGTGTTTTTATAATCTTTTTAGTACTTTCTTTTTGTGTTTTCAGGATTCCATTGATTGTTGCTTGGTTATTGGTAAATACTTTTGTGGTGCTGTGTTCAAGTAGGGTGCTAAGGGCTGTTCAAATAGCTACTATTTCTGTCCTGATTAAAGAGGGATGTCTAGTTATTTGTCTCTAAAAAGTGTGTGTCTTCTGATCTGGAGTGATAAAGATCCATCCCAGTCCCATATAGTTTTTGTCTCTAAATTTGATTAGGGGCCATCTGTATAGATATCAAAGATTGTATAGTTATTTGGTTTTTTTTTTATTGTTTTTAGAGTGGTGAGACTATCTGTAGGATCTTTTATTATATTAGTTAGTTTTTTTAAGTTTTTTTGCAGCCTTGTTGGAATTGTAATTTCGACTTCTTATAAGTTCATGTTATCTTGTGTAGTATATTCCAAAAGTGTGATATTCAAGGAATTGGGAAATACTCTATTTCTCCATCAGAGTTCTCTGTTTGCGATATTGGTTTTGTTTGTTGATATTTTATTTTTTTGCACTAGTATGGTAATTGATAATTATTTTGTGGCAGTAAAACTGTATTTGCTAGTATTATCATCTAGTGTATTAATATTACAGCCCAGGCATGCCTCAAGGAGGGAGCTTTTTGATTCCTGAGTATAGCATCTATATTGTGTTGTGTATAGATCAATTTTTTGTTGTTTCTTTCCAATGACTACCTTATCTTCCTTAATGGTGCAAATCCAATGTGATCTAGTAGTTAAGGTTTCAGATATTGGAGCTTCTTGTTTGAATATATTCGATGAGGCATTCGAGGAGTTGGGAATTTCCTTTCTTTTAATTGATTCCTCTAACTTTTTGCTAATAGTGCTGAACCAGCTGGGTTTGAGCCTGAAACTGCTTTTTTTTCCATCTTGATAATTTGACACTAGTCCAGAGGCTTGATTTTACTTCTATTTAATATTTGGCCAATAAACATGAGGTTGTGTGTAAAAGACTTTATTTCAGTAAATCAGTGAACAATTGTTATTTGACCAACAAGACAACAAAGTTGTTTTTATTTCAGGAGAGGTTTTTCTTCTCTATATAAAAATCTGGCCTAAAGTACCTTTTAGTTAAAATAACATAAATAAATCTATAAATACAATAATTAAAAATACATAAATCTTGACATAACGGATGTCTAGACTTATGGGGCTATAATATAACTTAAAAAGAAAAACAAAAAGAAAAGTAATAATAATAAAAGAAATCTATTGGTTCGCGCTACTACTATTTACGGGGCTAATTTCTATTCTGGGAAAACAAGACAAATTGACTATAATGAAAGGCACTCAGTCCGGGATCACTAAAGATGATCTCAGATAATGTTACATAGAGAGTCCAAAAATAGTAGACAGGACAGACTTCGGGTCCATAGTCACACAGAGTCATGTATACTTACATAGAATTGATGGGGGCAGGCACGGATTCATTATATTCTCCGCTTCTTAAGATGAAGACATCCTCGTCTTCTCGAACTTTTCAACCTTCGCTTTGGCATTTACTAAATAGTCCACAGGTTCCCATGTTGCTTCATGGAAAGGATATCCAAGCCATTTCACTAGATACTGGGGTTTCTTTCGAAGAATCCTTTTGTCTAGGATGGTTTCAACTTCATATTATTCCTGTTCTGTACTAGGCAGAACAATAGCAGGAGGTGGTATGGGTCGGAGAAATTTATTTGGGGCAGCTTGGTATGGTTTTAGCAATGAAATATGGAACACGGGGTGAATATTCATTTCAGCAGGAAGATTCAATCTATATGCAGTCAGAGAGACTACTTGTGTTACTTGATAGGATCCGATGAATCTCGAGTCAATTTCTTAGTAGGTCGGTGTCGATCGACAGGGGTATTGGTATTCTTCAAGGACAGGAGGACATGGTCTCCTACTTTAAATATTAAGTGACATCAATATTCATTCATATATTTTACTTGCCTTTCTTGGACTTCCCTTAAAGCATCTTTTGCTAATTCAATCATTGAAGTCCAATGGTTTACAAAGTCATCTGCGGCTGATATTTCTAATGGTGTGGTTAAGGAGATCGGAGTGTTTGGATATTGTCTACAATCCAATTCAAAGGGTGTGTACCCGGTTGATGCTTGTCTGAAATTGTTGTATGCAAACTTAGCAGCTGGTAGGTATTCATCCCATTGATCTTGTCTATATGTCACATAGTCTCAGATCATTTCCTTTAACATGCGATTCATTCACTCTATCTGTCCATAAGTCTGAAGATGAAAGGATGTCGACATGGCAGTCTTGATGTTCAGGTATTTAAAAACTCTTTGCCAGAACCAGCTTGTGAATTTCGGATCCCTGTCTGAAATAATTGCCTTAGGCAAGCCATGGTTTCTGAAGATGGTTGTGAAGAAAATCTTGGCTACTTCTGGGG
>CAJVPT010000590.1:0-27952 GCA_910592055.1 Acaulospora colombiana | reverse complement strand
TTTCTGGCAGGCAGCTTATAAACCACTGATGTTAGATGTGGTGTTTAGATGGTGTATTCTTTTAAGTTGTTGTTTGTAGTATATACATAAGAGAGAATCATAGAAGATTTGCCAGAGGAGAGAAGAGATGGTGTCCCCTTGATTTATTCCATCTATAACATTGTATTCTTTTGTGAGGCTATGACATGTAGTAATTGCATTGGTTCTGTTTTGAAAGATAGTTGAAATTATATTAATCATGAGTTGTTGGAGCTTGATATGTTTTAGTGCTAAGTTAAGCATATAAATGTTAATAGAGTCATATGCTTTAGACATGTCTTGGCTGAGTATCCAGGCTTGTTTATTGTTGTTTTTTACATCTTTTGTAATACAGTTTAAAATATGAATGGGATCTTGTGTGCTATTTCCTGGTAAGCCTACACAGTTCAGATCTGATAGGATGGAAGCATTTGTAAAGTATTTGAATAGTCTGTTGATAATTATTTTGATGAAGATTTTATGTCCAGTGTCCAATAATGTTATAAGTCTTGTTATATTATGATTGTTCTCTCAATCTTTAGGTTTAAGTATCAGGTATACGATCTCTCTGCTTCATTCCTTTGGTGTCTGGCCCATTTTGAGTATATCATTAAAAATTTCTAGCAAAAATTTCTTGATCTCTTGTTTTAGGTGCTTGTATGCTTTATAGGATATTAAATTCCTTTCAAAGCTGATTTGAAGTTCCTTTGTTATATAGTACTTGAGAGCTCTTCGAATGTTATGGGTACTAGTAGATCTTGATACTAGTCTTGTTTTATATGTTCCAGTGGTTTATAAGCTGCCTGCCAGAAAGAAAATTGTTTCAAAGGTTGTATAATTCTTTTTCAGATACATTGTTCAAAGTATTTCTTAACTTTGACTTTAATTTCTGATGAATTGATGATAATATATATATTGTCATTATTAGAGATGATGATTCTATCTAAGATAATAGATCTTGTAGATCTGTTTAAGATGCTATATATCATCGAGTTCTTTTGATTTTCCAGCATTACTTATTGTTTGATACTAAATTGTTTGATTGTTTACTTTTTGCGTATGTTTGTGAGGATTCTTATGACTGTTTTAAACTTGATTGTAAAGTTTTTGATTATTGTTTTCCATGTTGTTAAGTCTGGATTTATATTAGTTGGCGAGGGTACAGTTGAAGCTCTTCATATAGTTCAATTGATATTTTTATTATTGTAAGTATTGAGTCGAGTTTGTGTGATGAGTTTGTATTGAAGTTGTTGTAATTGAACAAGGATTTTGAGATATTTTTGGTCAGTTTTAAGATTGTGGGTTTCGCAATGTAATTTGATTTTTGTTATATGTGATTTAGCTGATTTATAGAGAATATGTTTGAATTTGTTCCACTTATGGTTCAAGTTACAATGTTAAAGAGAATTATGATTAGTCACAATGAATTCTTCAATCTGATTAACAAATTTTTCCCATGCTACTGATAAGATATCGCTCCAATTGAATTTGTGATTTGATATATGTTTTGCTTTGAAGGAGACTTTGTTCAGTTGCAGATTTCTATTTCAGTGATTGAACCTAAGTGATTACTGCATGTAATGTCATTGATTTCATGTGAGATATATACTTCTCTTGATTGTCATATGGGGAACGAAAGGATTCATATTTGATTTATTCTACTTTTGTTTCATTTATTTTGCCAAGTAAATTCTTTTCTTGATAGGTTGTGTTCTTTGTATGTATCAATAAAACCTTGTTCTAATAGATATTTGATATGTATAGTATTGGGTATGATTGAAAGGTACTTTTTGTAGTCACTATATTTGTCTAGACTTGGATTGCTTACTGCATTAAAGTTTCCTGCTACTATTATCTGATAGTTTTTTGTTTTAGCTTCATTAATTTATTGTTTCATCTTGTGAAAGGTGTTTAATTTTTTATTGTTGAAACTATGTACCAGAAAGTATGCTCCTATAATTCTGACTTTTTGTTTATTGGGGAAAGCCATATTCAATAATAAGAGTCATCCTTGATAGTACTGATGTTTAAAGATTCATTGGGCCAGTTGATGAGTGATACTGATGCCAATATTGTGTTCAAGAGTTTGTGCTTCTTTATGTATCCAAAAGGATTTGTATCTATGATGTGTCCAATATTTTGAGGATTGTGAAGTACCATTTGTTTCTGTTGTAATAATAATATGCCAATTATTAATGTCACAAAGTTCAAACCAAGAATTTCTTTTGAGATCTGTTGAAATGCCACAAATATTGTGAGTGATAATTTTTCAAAGGGGTATATATAGTATGTAGAGATAAAAGGAGGAGTATTTGAAATGGGGTTGTCTATATTTGATGTATTCTATAAGTGAGAAGGGATATTATTTGTATTACTCATTGATTAGAAGGAATTTGGAAAGTGTCATTATTGAAGGGGGAACTTGGATGACTGCCGGTTTGGAGAGAGATGATGTGATTGCATTTATAGTGCCTGATAGTCTATTGAGTTGTCTGTAGATTTTTGCTTGATATTGTGTGATTTTTAGAACTGGACTTGATGCTCTTCTTTTTCTGAGTTGTTGAAGATTACGCTCATGACTTTTTTATTGATTGATCTGTCATTCCTTTTATCTTGTGGTTCATGATCAGTTTCATATATATAGTAATAGTAATTGCCATCTTCAAGATGTCTTATATGCTTGTTCATTCTGATAAGTTCATATTTGATATTCTTTATCTCCTATCCTATTTCTTTAATAGCTGATAGAATGTTGTGCAGTGAGATATTCTGAACATTATTGGTGAGGTATTTGGTATAGTCTGTTGCCTTTATATTGATAAAATTTGTAGCAGTATGCTTTTGCTTTACAATTTTGGTGAAGGAAGGTTTGGTGCAATCTCTTTGTAGGATTTGTCTCTGTGAGTTGGTAGAGTATCTACTAGATTTGTATCTGTTATAAAGATGCCCAAATTTCCTGGCATTTTCTTGTTTTTTAATTTGTAAGTGTTGTTACCTGTTTTGAATCAGATAATTTTTGATCATGTGTTCAGTACTGGAGCAGAGATTATATGCTTTAGTGTCTGAATCAATCCAAGTAAGTTCAGTATTTCCATGTTTTGCAGAAAAGGTCTTGGCAGCTTATAGGAGTTCATTTATTTTGAAGCTAAGAATAGTAAATCTTTTTCATTGGTATTGAGAAGTTCTTGGAATATAACATGTTTGGGCTTTGGTTTGATCAATTATTTCTTTAAGATCAAAATCTGTAGTGCTTGGAGGAAGATTGGCTAGTTTAATTGTGTATTTGTCTCATTCTGTTTTGATTTGATGGGTATTAAGAAATGGGTAGATATGAATAAGGTCTCCTTTGAAAGGTATTACCCATCTGGCTTGAATTTTCTCGTAATCTTCTTTATTTTTGTATTTCACTGTAGCTATTTGCCATATGCCAATTGTTTGCATTTTGAGAGATTGAATTTCTTCAAATTTAGTAAAGGCTGTGCGCATCTCATTGTATGTGATATTGAGCAGAATGTTCTATGCTCAGATGCTTTTGTTTTTGGCTACAATATTATCGTATATGGGTGTTGCTAACATATAAATGATAGTGTTATCGTTGATAGTGAGATTTTCAACTTTATTTGCATCTTTTTCATTTTCAAATAAAGCAATGATCAGTTTTGTATTTCATGGATTATCAATCTTGATAAGTAAAAAGGATTGGAATTTGGCTAGATGTTTTACTAAATTTTAGATTTTACTCTGGTTGTCTCTGCCAGGAATCTCTTCGATAGGAATTGTGTATTTAAATTCTTTTCTTCCATATTTAACTTGCAGTCAGTTGGAAATAATCTTGCGGAGAGTTTCCTGTCATCTATTTTGTTTCTTCCTTTGTTGAGGTGTTGAGTTTAATACTCTGTTTCTTCATACCAATTGATTTCAGAGTTTGTTATTTTTTTTTTTAAATCACAACTGGTATTAAATGTGAGCTCTTTATTAATAATTAAATCTTAAGCATTACATCAATCATCTCATATATATACATGTAGATTAATAATAACTTATTATGGCTTGTCTTAGACAGATCTGCTTGAAACCCTCCTGTAAGTGGACACACCTGACTCAGGGCCGGATGGTTGATAACAGTCATCAACGGCAATGTTGATATAGTTAGCTAATTCTGTTAATAAGTGATTATTATGCTAACTTATACACTAGTAACAAATTCTCAAGAGTTATTTTAACCACCCAGATACCCTGATACTTTTCACTTGAACCTTAGAAAGGATTTCTTTTTCTTTATCACCACCTGTGGCATTATAGACAAGTCCTGTTTGACAGGTCCTTCATTTAAGCAAACACTGGATTGGGATATTTCAAGTTAGGGCAGTCAGATTCCAGAGTCTGCTGGTACAGTTTTGGAGTAGTGAATGTTCAGACAATTGCTGTAGTACTAAAAGCGAGGTTTCAGAGTCTGCTGGTACAGTTTGGGGTTAGTGTTGTATTCAGATAATTACTGCAGTCCTAAAAGCGGGGTCCTGGAGTTTGTATCCTGTCCAGTTCAGGAGGAGTTAAGTCGGGTGTAATTCGTATAACCAGACCAGAGGCCTTTCTTCATGCAATCCTCACGATAGATCCTTTTCAGCCTGGTAATCAACAAGGAGGCCAGAAGTTCCATTCTAGTGCAACCTGATTATTTTTCTCACATGGCCCTTATATGGTATTGAACTCCGAACTTTTTGATTGTGACTTGGGAGCATTACCACTATGCTATAGCCCACAGGTCATTTGATTTCAGAGTTTGTTTCAAAGTAAAAACCTTTAAGAGTGGAGGAAATACTGTTTTGATCATTTGTATTATTGTATTCAATGTTGAATATTCTGTTTGAGATTGAACCAGTGTCTGTTTGTTTTGCTGGAGTATATGTAGTGTTATTGGTAGTAGTTGAGAAGATAACTTCTATTCCTTCTTTCTTTGTTTTTTAAATTTCTATTACAAAGTTTTGCTAGTCTTGTGTTACTTGAAACTGTATTTGTGTTATGTTGTTGTTGTTGGGTCATTCTATATTGTGCTCGAGTTTTGGATGGCATGGTAACTTGGAAAACTCTTTATGAAGCCAGAGAAAAATGAAGAAAAAAATTGCCTAAAAAGAAAATTTTTTGAAAAAAAAATTTATGGGAAAGAGTTTTTTTGAGTATAGTTTTTGGTTTCAGTTATAAAAATATAAATTATATTAACTTTTAATTAAAATATATAAAATTTTAGACCTACGGGTCCATAATACAGTGGTTAGTCCTTTGTACGTCAGATCACAAGATACAGGTTCAAATCCTCCAGGGGGCTAATATGATTCCCCTGCACAAAAGCAGGTAGGATCTGTGTCTATTTGCCTAACCATAAATTAACAGATATTTCCAAATATAGCTACTGATCTATATGAAAATTGTGATTGGTCAAATATCTGAGATTGGATAGGATTATCCCTGTATCTTTCAAAATGAAGTGTATAGCTATACTGGCTTTCATAGACTTCACTATCAGGAGGCCTTGGTAGGAGGAAACAAAGCTATGGACCACTTCAAAGAACCAAATGAACCAAGGTTCAGGATACTGTAATTGATGACCTGATAACCAAAATACTCTTAAGAAAAAATTGTTCTGGGAAAAATTAAGACAGATTCACATATCTTTTTGAATAGATAGTATTAGTATATAGCATTACATAGAATATATATATAGCTACTTATATATAGATAGATCTACTATAAACATTATATGTATAATACTTGTTAATATATATAACAAACTAGTTTATTATGTATAATCATAAGCGAACAGATCCGTAATATACACTGCTTATACTTGAGCAGGTATAAGCATATAATTAATAAAAGACATAGCTCTCCAACAAAAGATCACTTGGATTAAAATATCAAAAAAGAAAACAATTCCTATCACAAAAGAGCAAATCAATTGGAATGAAAGGTAACAACAAGAGACAATATAGAAGATACAAACACAATTCTCAATACATGTCTAGCATATGACCACCTGTAACCATTTTTCAATAAAACATCAAAATTATTCAACCCATCCATAAGGCCATAAGGAAAATCCACCAAGCACAACTCATAATTGACTGGAACAATCTCAACAGAAACCTGGACCTGAACCAGCAAAGCAGAAAGGAAATTAATTGGAAGGTCAATATCATGCTCATTTACCCCTCACTATTCATTGACCCTTAAACAAATAGTTGGAATCACCAACAACGTACCTTATCAATTAAATTATTGAACAGAGAACTATCAACAATAGATAAACTTCACAAGCATTACCTCAATATCTACAAAACATCCAATTGCCACAGCTGTAGCAACATAGAAGACAATAACTATCCTTTCATCTGTTCACAATATAGAACAAATGTATATAATGAGATAAACAAAAACATATATAGAGAACTACAATACAAAAAAAACATTAAATCACTTCCAATTACCCAGGCCAGGATCAAGCTCAGTATAAAAGATCCAAAGACCATCATTTTCAGAGGAGGTATCAGTAAGGTCCCAAATAACCTTATCATTGTAACCATCAGTCGAAACAAACTTACGACCACACTGAAGAGCATTTCACAATATACAAAATTTTTCATGTTCAATATTTGGAATGGCAGATGTAGAAGAATGTCGCAATAGGAAAAAGACATGTAAATCAATATAAATGCTATAAAAATAAAAAAAAAAAAATGTCAAAAAATATTTCAAAGAATATTACATAGAACAGAATCCAATCAGCTGATATAATAAACATAATTAGCAATATAATTAAAAGACAACATGATATTTTTCACATATTTAGTTATAGTATTAATAGAGCCTAGGCACGTTAGTTCCCAATGGAAGCAACAAGCCATAAGGAATTTTATTAACCAATTAGCTTTTTAATATAATAATGTAGAGAATACATAAAGAAATAGTGTTAGTAAATAGCTTATTAATTCAAGTAATATGTACTACATTAAAATTAATAAAGTGGACCAGTTGTACTTAAAAAAAAAATAAAAATAAAAATAAAATTTTATTATTAAAATTTTTTTTAAATTAAAATATATAAAATTTTAATATTAAAAATTTTTTAAATGAAAATATATAAAATTTCAATATTAAAATTTTTTTAAATTTTGAATTTAAAATATAAAACCTTTTAATAATAAAATAAAAAATATATAACAATTATTTTAAAAACCTTATTTAAAATCTTTTAAAAAATAAATTTTAATATTAATAATAATATATAGTATATTTATTTATAAAATTTTCAATAAAGACCTTGAAAAAAAAAACTCTTTCACAATCACATCAAAATTTCTGAAAATTTCCTTTTATGGTAATAACCCAAAGTTCGTAAGAAAAAAACCTATGCTCGCAAAGAGCTTCAACAACAACAAACATGGCATTAAGATTAAGAAAGAAGGATAGTACAGTCAATTACACCAGAGAGAGAATCATTACAGGCAGTGGCAAGATCTCCAAACCACTTTTAAAAACAAAACTCGTAAACAAGTTCAATTCTATGTCACTAGCCAAGAAACAAAAAACCCGCACAGAACAATCCAATAATTCCAACGAATTTGAAGAATGCCAAAACAATCTGGAACAACATGAAACAATGGAACTCGAAGACACAACAGTAAGCAAGCTAATGGAACAGTAACAGGTTATTACAAAAGAAGTCCCCAAGAGAAAGAAGCAATGGAAACCTCAAGATCAACCTCTCCAATTATGATCGCTTCAACAACACCTGAAAATCAAAGTGGGAAAGATTTAAACAACAATGGCCACAATGATATCACTATGAATAAATACACTTACGATGAAAGGGGTGAACAGCTAAACAACAATCAAAAGTAGGTATAGACAAAGCAAGCCAAGATACACTTCAACCGAGCAAGGTTTGATATAGTCCAAAAGAAATACCTGGAAACTCTCTTCAAGAAAAACTCTAGCCATTAGAAATATTTGAGGACATCTGGAATTCCTGAAACACTTACAAGTAGAAGAGCCCGCAGGAACACTGAAAATTGTAGCCATCTTTGGTAAATACCATGAGGCTCAAGCTGCATGTGAGATCAAGATCACTGATAATGAGGTTACCAAACCAAGAGTAGTCCCCCCAATGGGACCACAGAAGGAAAGAACCGCTTAATCAGGATCTAGAACATTCTCATTAACTACAAAAAACAGGATATAGCCAGTTTGTTCAATAACAAATCAACAATAGAATACATTGCACTACAACCAGCAGGGGCCGTCCAATCTGAAACAGTACAATTTAACTCAAAAGAAGCATATGAAGAACAAGCCCACAAGTGGGCTCTATACAAAATTAACTATTGTATACGCATATTTCCTAAAGTCAAAACTCATATTATAAAGGAAAAAAGGAACCAGAATAGTGTCACACTAGCTAATCTCCCACAAGGAACCTCTGTCAAAGAAATTCAAGGAATAATAAATCAGACAAATACACAGGCATGCTATTTCCCCTTGAACCACTTAAACCAGAACAAGAGCTTTGTGATTTTGTACTTCAAAGACACACAAGAACTGGACAAAGCAAGGAGTAACACCTTTCAAATTGAAAGCAAGAAACTAATCTGGGTATCAAGATCAACAAGGCTTTGCGCCAACTGTGAGACATATGAATATGACACTAGTATATGCACCATGACCAAACAAAACCCAACACAAAGGGATATTAGGAACAGACTAGAACAACCCAGACTAGTGACATGTCCACAAAAAGGACCATCACCTCCCAGACAAGGCCGAAGACCCATCTTAATGAATACAAACAGCTCAAGATGTACATATGCTAATGTCACAAAAGGACTTCCCTATACATCAGGACAGATAAAAAAAGTATTGTAAGTTCTTAAGCAACTACAAGAGGATATGAATGCTATCAAACACCAGGTATACATGCTAGATAAAAGGGTAACAACAATTGAATTAGGTCCTCACGTCAAAGCAAAGGGGCCAGTCATTATAGACACTTCTATAGAAATTGAGTCTCCATCCACGAGTATAGACTTCAGGACTCTATCGCTAAGAGGTATCAATATCAGACAACAACAAGAAGCAATCAACAGGAGAATTAACCAGATGGAATCCACAATAGAGTTCACCATGAAAGAGATGATGGAGTGTATCGATTCCTTAATTGATCCAACAAAAATATTAGAACCATTTTCTTAAGCATTCTAAAACAACTATAATTAGAAAAAGGAAGGGAAAAATGCCACAGTAAGGCAATCGTATATAGAAGAAGAAACAAACACAGAACAGAGAACTTGGAAGATAAAAACAATCAATGTCAGAGGAATAAATATAGAAGTTGATAAACTAGTATTACTAGAATACTGCCAAGAGAATAAAATAGACATCCTGGGAGTCACAGAAACATGGCTTCCTGAAAGACCAAAATGGCGTAACGAAGAAAGAAAATATCAAATCTAGTTAACCAAACCAACCCAACAAATACATGGAACAAGAGTCAGTATTTTGATAGAAAGAAAATGGGCAATCCACATTTACAATACAGAGAAATGTATCAACCGAGGCTTGTTGATCAACATGGCCTTCACTGGAAAAATCAGATATAGAATCATAACTTTATATAACTCAGCGAATGAAGCAAAGAAACTAAAGAGAGCAAAGCTACAATGGTAGATCAAAAGTAAGATAGATGAAGGCAAAAGCAAGAATATGATAATAATAGTAATAAGGGGACCTGAACGAAATAGCAGATATGAGTCTGGACCGCACAACTGAAAGAAATAACCAAAACAAACCAAGCCATATTATTGACATATTGGAACATTTGATTTAATAGATACGTTCAGACAAGTTCATCTAGCCGTAAGGAGCTACACATATCTCAGACCTAAGACAAACTATGGGAGCAGGCTAGATTACATCTGGGTAATGAATCCCTTACTCCCCCATATCATCAGTACAGAACACAGTTCACTACAAACAGTAATCAAGTGTGACCATATGCTAGTAATACTCCAGGTCAGTACACCACACACTTCATGGGCCAAACTAGCAAATAGAAAGAATAGTAGGCAGAACAAGATAGACTACACAAACTTCGGCCCTAAGCAATGGAATAAATTCAAAGAAAGAATGGACAGGAATGCAGAAAGATTCTTAATCACAAATCCAGAATCGACAGAGAAAATCTGGCAACATTTCAAGGTATCAATAACAGGTGCAGCAAAAACAACACAGAAAAAAATGTCGCAGCAGAAACATAACGATGGTCTACAAGTCCTAATACAAATATTTCATGCAGAAACAGCTGAGGATCGACAGCATATATAGGAAATGTCAAGCATGGCTAATGAACCCAAAGGCCAGAACAAAGACAATGAACAGGACAATAGAAGAGGAGATCGAAATGATTAACATGTCAACCAGGATATTAAACACACCCCCCCTCTTCCGAAGAATATTAGAGCAAGGCAGAGTAGAGCTACACAAGTGGCTGACTGAAACCAAGGAAATATGGGAGGCAGAGCAGGCAATATCCAGGATCAAGATCGAACAAGAGAAAGGAAGACAGATCACCAAATGATCAAGAATAGATACAAGTACCTGGAGGAAAACCCCAAGAAGATAATAAACAGTATTATTGACCATCAACCAAGATCAATTAACATCCTGAAATTGGTAGAAAAGAAAGTAAAGAATGAGGTTAAGATTATAGTGGACCCAGAGACTATAAAACATAAGATCAAAAAACACTTCGAGGAATGGATGGGTCCAAGACAAACAAGAAACATTGAAGACTATCCACACTGGGTACAACAGTATAAGCCCAAAGCAAACATCAAGGGGAACTGGTTCAGAAACACACTAAAACTAATAGACTTATCAAATATATAAAAAGCAATATATAAAGCAAAGAAAACTAGTGTACCGGGACTTTCAAAAATCCCTTACATCGTGCTAAAGAATCTAGGAAAGGCTGGATTAAGTTACTGGAGACACTGTTCAACAAAGTGTTAAAGAAAGGGGAGGTTTCCAATGACTGGAAGAAAGGTAACATATATCCCATATCTAAACCTAAAAATTGGATGGGAGATATCAACATAACACGACTGATCACACTTTTTAAGACAACAAGAAAAATATTTATAAGTATCCTAATAGAAAGGATAGTAGAAACATGTGTCAAACACAAGCTACTTTATAGCAACAACTGGGCAGAACTACCTGGAGGAAGCACACAAGAACCAATTCACATTCTAAACAATGTGATGGAGGAAGCCAGAGAGTTCAAGAAAGAAGCCTGGATACTTAGCCAGGACATTAGCAAAATATACGATTTCATCAACAAAGATATATTGACACGAGCTCTTAGAAGAATTCACATACCAGAAAGAATAATAAGTATTATGAACCACCTATTAATGAATAGAAAAAATAGAGTAATCATGGTACATGGTCTAACAGAAGAATACACTGCCTATGATGGGATTGATCAAGGAGACACCATTTCTCCAATGCTATAGAGAATTTTCTACAATCCCCTGTTACAATAAATTGAGGACAGACACACAGGGTACACAATGGAGACCAAGGTTCCAGTAGATTTGACACCACCAGAAAAAGGGAAAATGATCAGTGAAATAACCAAAAGAACCAATATCACTGCAATGGCCTATATAGATGACACAACATGGTTTGCAAATAATCTAGTCTCCATGCAGGCCATTTGAATAAGGTGGCAGAGTTCATGAAGATAAATAACATACAAGTCAATAGTAAAAAATCATCATTGATCTGTGTTAATGTAAGTAAGGTAAACAGGAAAACAAGCGTCCAACTAAATAAAACACAGATCTTTCCATTACAATAGAGTGAAGCAACCAGAATTTTAGGAATATAGATATAAGAAGATGGGAAGAAAGCACATTAAAAAGACATTATCAGAAGTAAAGTAAATATCATCACAAGAATATTAGCATAGAAGAAGATAACTGATAAACAGATCCATTATATCATTAACTACACACTTTATCCAGTAATAGAATATTTGTTAAATAATCTAGTACTCTCAAAAAAAGAATGTGACAAAATAAGTAACAAAATCAACAAATTCTTTAAGCATAAGGCAGGACTATCAGCAACAACCCCAAACAGTATCATTCATGCAGACTTCAGATATAAACTAAACAGCTTATGGGACAGACAAATTCTCATGCATGGAAAGAATCTCTACAATAGACTGAACAGTCACAATTTAACTGATATAACAACACAGTTTAGACTACAACACCTTCAGAATGAATATTAGTCTAATATATCGATCCTAATGGACAGACAACCCTTCTAGAAAAAAAGAAAAAGCAGTCTGATAAATGAGATCCTCAACATGCTCAAACTGCAAAGCATTACATTCGCTCCAGTAGAACATATATGATTTGGAAAACCAGTTAGGAAGGAAGGTATAGTAATCAAGGAAATGGTACCCGAGGAATAGTACGACAAACATAGAGACTTTTTCAGACATAAAGGAATTCTTTTCTATAATTAACTACTCAATAATGATCAAACAAGAAATTTAATATGGCAACAGGTATGAGCCAGATGAGGAAAACAAGGCAAAACACCTCTCTGGTTCAAGGAACTAAACAATATCACAGCCGATAAGGTAGCAACATAAATTGAGGAGTAAAAAAGGACAGTATTCACCAACAATAATAGCATCAGTTCACCTGTAATGAACAAATTCTGGACCAACACACCAGTGCTATCTATCCAACGACCACAGACAATAAAGTGGCTAGCAACAAAAAGGGATGGGACAACAATAATAACAAAGAAGAAGAAACTCAGAGACAATCAATACATAATAGTCAACCATATGATCCGGGAAGAACAGACATCCCCAATTTTCAAGTGTAAAGGTTGCCCCTTCAATAATCCAGAATTCAGAAAAGACTACAAGGATTAATAACAATGTATAATGACTCAACTAATGACAAGGTCCATTAACATAAACGTTAAAAAAAGTACAAAGGGGTACCTTTCCAATCAACAAGAAACCAATCCGAAGAAACCCTACATCAACAGACTACAATCCTCTCCACAAGGCATAGAGCATGCTTTAAGAGAAATTGACATATGGCTCCCTAATACAACCCTCCAACTATAAATCTCGATTCATTATCAAACATAAAAGCATTAATCATGAAGAGACTGAAAGGTTCTTCCAGGACACTTCTCAAACTCCAACAGATAGCACAATAACTGATTTTACATAACAATCTACAGATATACACTAATGGCTCATTTTCAAGATGCCACAGGGATAGCAGGATGTGAATAGGTTGGGTAGTTATAACAAAGGAAGAAACAGAAGTTGCAATATTCCAAGCTGAAACACAAGACACTCTATTCTCTACAAGAGCAGAGCTTACTGCAATACTAATAGTAATCAGTACAATGAGTACATATAAGAAAGTAAACATCTTAACAAACAGCCAAGGAGCAATTAATGCAATAAAGAAAAAACTCCAAAGAACACACAAGAACAAAGAAAAATAAAAACATCCAAACGGTAACCTGATAAATACAATCTGCAAAATTATAACAACACAAAATATACAAGTCATTTGGATCAAGATCAAGGACCACTCTAAAATTCATAAAAGCGAACGAGCAGATAAACTCACAGCAACAACACTAGCAGACAATTATAAAGACAGAGTCAAGATCCAAGTGTTAAACACTACGAGTAACATAGCAACACTCAGATGGGACCAATCCTTCATAGATCTTTCCTTCAAAATAATTGGGAAGACCTTGCTCAAGATGAAATAGACAAGTAAGTGAAGAATCCTAAGATGCACACAAGATTGATTAAATGGATCCAAAGCCAAGGAGATTGATTGGAATATGACTATGCAAACAATCACACCATTCAAAATTACAACAATGCAAACAGATGCTAAGGATCATAATGACAGGACATTCCGTTTCAAGACGTGGCTCAATGAGCATCCTACAATAGGCAACCTGCATAGAAGAAAACTGCATTTATACAAAAGCCCCATCTGTACAATTTGCAGGAAGCAAGAAGAGAAAGACTTGCACCCCTTCACATGTGTACACAACAAGACAAGACTAATAGAAAAATACATTGCATTCCTCATACAAGAATGCACAGCCAGAACTAATGGGTACAAACAAACAAAACCCATGCTGAACAAATCGAAACAATCACTCCCTTCAAGAACACTAGCAGACTTTATAAAATGAGATTAGTTGGTGGATTGGACAGATATTATCAGAGGAGTCATCAGTCACAAAATAATGAAAACTGCAGAGGAAATTACAAGAAACATCGAATCAGCAAAAACAGCAATCAAGTCAGCCACAGCACACTTTTGAGAGGAAAAAAAGAAGGTCTGGAAGCTAAAATTCGAATTGATAATAGAGTGAAAAAAAACACAGGGAATAACAAAAAGTATAAAGAAAAGACCAACAAGCAGCATCGATAAATGCCCAAAGGATGGAAAAACATCACTAAATAACAAAGTACTCAACAATGCTATACAGTTATAGATAGACTTAACAAACTACCATATGAAAAACATTATACAAAACAGTTTCTCGATTAACTCTTTATTTTCTGTAAGTATTAGTGTTAGCAAAGTCATGACACACTAATATTCACCCACCAGGGTGAACTGCAGCAAGTTGCAGGGTTCGAATGATATTAAGTCTATAGTTTTTTTTCTATCATAAATGTATTTTCTCGCAATTGAATTTGTATACATAAGAAGATATTAATGATTAAATAAAAACTACAGGCATGACTTTGCTGGCTTAAAAAAAAAAAATAATAAAAAATAAAAATTTCAATAAAAAAAAAACTCTTTCTCACAGATTCATTTTTTTTAAAAATTTCCTTTTATAATAATTTTAAAGGAAAAGAAAAGATGAATGGAGAGATACCCTCTCAAAGAGAACTTTGTAACAAAACATCCCAGTGGAGATCCAACTATAATGAGAACATTCTCACAAGAGGTAATGCAAACAAGTCATGCAAAGAAACAACATGAGCAGCAAAGAAAAACATTATAAATAAGGAAAAGTCAAAGAAAACAATCAAAATGAAACACATAGAGAAGACTCCAGCACCAAAACCTGTTCCAGAATCTGGCAACACAGATTATTACATTAAATCCATCAACAGTAACTATCCAGACCATTAACTGGAATGAAGAAGTCGAAGAAAACATCTCAGTTATCAAAGTTTCAACAATAAACTGATCAAACAGTATCCTAACAACAACCCACATGAAGACAACAGAAGAAGCCCTCCAAGGAACAACCAATAAGACATCAAAAGCAGCACGCATAGATGATTCATACATGGAAATGTAGATAAAAGAAGAACCTCAAAGATCAACCTCACATTAGCAACAAGTTGATAACAAGGATAAATAAAAATTGAACAGCTGAATTATCCAAACTAGGCTTCTCTCTCCTTTTAACAAAACCACCTGCTATGGGAGAAAAAGAGCCAAGATCAGTATCCTAACAACAGACTTGCTAGGCAAAACTATGGCTCAAAAGATAACCTTACTTATCAAGGCTTTAAACTCACTAGACAGATTAATGACAATCTGTAGTGAAAAGAAAAAAGAAGTCAAATACATTATTGCTATTTTGAGTAACAAACAAGAAGCAATTGAGATCTGCAACACCCCACTGCCTAATACAGATAACAAACATATGGATCTCATGGAATACACAAATCCAGTCCTAAAACAGGAAAACAATATCAGAGTATGGGACATCTCCCTGGACACCAAACACATAGAAGTACAACAATCCTTTTCCAAATATGAAGTAATAAGCAACATCACAATGTCAACCCATCAAATGTGGCAGACAGCCACAATCACCTATACAAATAAAGAGAATAAACAAGTTCAAATCAACAGATGAAGTGTCTCACTCAAAACAGATAATGTCAGAGTCTTTGATGCACAATAGAAGGTGGATCAAATGAAAGCATGTGATCAAATTGCAGCAAAGCTCACCAATCTTCCACCCAACACCACCGCTTTTAACCTAAGAAGAATCTGTGAACAAACCAAGGCCAAGACCTACTATATTCCAAGAAGGATATCATATCAAAGAAAGAGATTCGCGGTTATCAGCTTTATCAGTCAGGAAGACTTAGAAACTGCCATATCTCAAGAATTTCAACTTAGAGACTTCAACTGTACCTGGCAATCAATTGAAACTAAACTATGCACAATTTGTAATTAGATCACCTACTCAACAATTGTTCTATCAAAGAAAGAAGAATGCAATAGAGGGAATATAATAAAGAACAAGCAAACAAATTTGACAAACTATATAACAAGTTCAGACCGACATGCACTACTCCAATTAGAAACCAAACCAGATCTTCACAGCATCATTACATCAAGCCAGAATTCTATGCAGCTGGAGCCAAATCTGGACAATGCCAATTAAGCCGGATAGAAGAGAATATCCCTACACTAACTGACATTATAGCCTTTCTTAAAGAAATCAAACAAGAAATTGAAAAGATTAAAGAAAACATTATTGACCTGGATTAAAGAGTGTACAACCTAGAGGTTCCAGAAGACAACATCACAGATACCATAATAACTGAGAATGAGGAAGAAGATTTTTCCAACCAAAATAAAATATTTAATACTCGACCAAATGAAAATGAGCATTTCAATATTCGAGCTCAACAACAACAGATTCATGAGTCCATAAGTAAGATGGACTAAAATATACACAAGGTATTAAATGCAATCTCAAACCTGATCCCTAGCACAGCCTCTCCCCCTAAAAACTATCAATGAGTAACACACCAGAACCCCTTTCACCAAAAAATCCATCATATAACAGTTATACCACACAAACAGAAAAAACATCTAGAAACACACAAATACAAACTCCTATAGATTCCATCACCCCCTCAAATGACTATACATCAAAAGACAACCCTAGCAAGATTAACTTAACAACATATACCGATTCAGACACTTAATAACCAATTTGGCAAACCACAACAGTCAACATCCAAGGTCTAACAAATAATCACAAAAGAAAAATCTGGTTCAACTGGTGTATCACAAAAGGCTGGAATATTATAGTAACAACTGAGACCAATGGCACACATCAACAATCCAAACACTGAAAACACCTACTCTATAACATAATTTGGTTACATAATGATGAACAGACACTAGGACAAAGATTCAACCTGATAATCAAAAAAGATATAGCAGATCATATATATAAATATGATGTGTGGAAGGGAAGGCTCATCCACACAGACCTTGCCTTCCCAAAAAAATAAAAACTCAGAATCATAGGTATTTTTTTCTATATAGATAAAAGAGATAAAGGATGGCAAGACACTCTTAATAAACTGAAGCAATGGATAAGAGAAACCCTTCAAAAAACTGGCACCTCCTCATTCTAGGGAACCTCAACGAAGTTCCCAACCCTGCATAGGATAAAAACAGTGTATATAAACAAACAACATCCAACAAACCAATAGGCCTCCATATAGAAATTTTTTTAGACTACAGTTTGGAGGATACATATAGACTACACAACCCAAACATAAGAGAGTTTACCTGGTACTAAAAAAATAGCAGTAGTAGAATTAATCAAATCTGGATGAATATACTTTCCTCATGGCAAAGCAGGAAAGCCTATATCGGAGAGATCTTAGACCCCCTGATTTCCAGTAATCACAAACTCACCATAACTAAGATAGAGACATAGCAACTAAACTCTTACAAGGAGATCTACCACAAGCCGAACCACAGATACAATTGGTAATTGAATAATAGCGAACAAAGGAAAAAATTCTTCTCAGAAGTTGATAGAGCCCTTGACAATCAAAGCACAAAGCCAAAATTGATAGATAGCCAATGAAACTACATTTGCAACTACATCCTAAGAGCAGCCAAGCTCCACATTCCAAAGAGAAAACAACATAGGAAAAAAAGAATAATTAATGAGGAAGATATAATCAAAGATCTCTTAATACAGTTGCAACTCTTTTACAACAAACTAAAAGCCAGCCAGAAAACCAACAAACCTCTTCCCATCCCATCAAAAAAGCTCAGGAAAAGTTTTCAGACATTCAACAGCATCTCATAGAACTAAAGACAGAGCACTCCAATAACTTTCTGCAATACTGGCTAGATTATATTCAGAAAATTATATGAAGTCACAAAGTTATTACCCAAGTAATCACCTATAGGAAACAAGTTCTAGCAATTAAACACAGAACAATAATAAGACAAGAATACCTAGCAACAAACAAAAAAGCAATGATTAACAGAATTATAGAAAAACCCAGGAGAACCATTATCCCGGATAAGATTATTACAGAAGACGAAGAAGTGTCAATTATAACAAACCCCACAGAAATCAAAAACAGGGTTAGACAACACTTCCAGGACTGGACACCAGCCAGAAAAATTAGACCAATCTCCAACTTTCCTTATTGGGCAACAGAATACAAACCAAAAAAGAACATCAATCCCAATGGTATCAGTTAGCACTAACTGAAATATCCACCAGCGAAATCAAAAAAGCAATACAAGACAGAAGTGCAAAATCAGCACCCGGGAGAGATCAAATCCCCTATATAGCCTATAAAAAACTTGAAACCAAAGCAATAGAAGAAATCCGCTCTCTCTTCAACAGAATTATTAGAGAAGGGGACATCCTAAAAGATTGGAGCAAAGGAGTATCTATCCAATATTCAAACCAAAGGATGGGCAAAACAATCTAGACATCACAAGACTGATCACACTCTTGGATGCAGAAAGGAAGATTTTCATAAAAATCATTACTGATTGGCACGATGTATAAGAGATCACAAGATCCTCTCAGAACTAAATTAGATAGCACTTTCTGGCTGCAGCATTCAAGAACAAATTCATATAATAAACAACATCATTGAACATGCAAAAGATACGAACAGACAAGCTTGGATCCTCAGCTAAGATATGTCAAAGACATATAACTCGGTCAATCTGGAAATATTAATTTTAGCTCTCAAATGCATCAGGGTCCCTCCTCAACTTATTAACATCCTCCTAAATATACTCAACTACAGACAAAACATAGTTTTGACATGCCATGGTTCCACAGCAGAATATGAAGTTGAGGATGGTATTGACCAAGGGGACACAATATCCCACTCCTCTGGCGCATCTTTTATGATCCACTCATAATCAAAATTGATCAAAATTTCTCAAGATACACAATCTTCACAAAGACTTGCAGAAATCTCCAAGAAGGTTAATCAACAAAAAAAATAAATATTGCAGTCAGTGCATACTGTATATGAATGATACTACCTGGTTCACAGATAACATTGAAGAAATAAAAAAGATCATCAAAAAAGCTGAAGAATTTTATCACATCAATGACATCAAAATTAATTCACAAAAATCACAACTCATATCATTAATGGAAAAGAAAATGACTTTGATAAAGGAATAGTAATTAGTAATCAAACCATCCAGGGCTACTCTAAAGGAATGCCAGTTAGAATTCTAGGAGTGTGGCATGACAGTTCAAAAAAGAATGACTACCAAAGAAACCTAATCCAACAGAAATTCAAAAAGACCAAAGCACTCATAGGAATGAAAAACCTCACAGACAAACAGATGTAATATATCATTAATTATATCCTAATTCACAGTGCTGAATACCTATACAATGATATGATTCTATCAGAAAAATCATGCAATCTCCTCATGAGCCACATCACTTCAATCTTCAAACACAAACTAGGCTTGGCTAGAATAACTTCTAACAATATTCTATACAACAAATACAAGTATAACATAATACACCTCTGAGACAGACAACTATTATTACACACCACAAACTGGACTAATAGAATTAATGGAACCAATAGAGCAGGAGCAATCATAAAAATAAGACTTTAAACTCTGCAAAATGAATTCTGATTAACACATCTCATCATGAACAAAATAAAAAGTCCCTTGAAAAAGCTAGGCAATAACCTTATACATGACATCATTTGGCTCCTAAGAAGACATGGCTTCACAGCATACCTGCCATAAGAGATTCATAGCCTGACCTTAATAAAAGAAATTGATACTCCAATCGAGAATATAATAAGCAAGGCCTTTTTTACTAAACATCAGAAAAACTTAAAGAAACACAATAACCTCTTCACAGGACAACTTCTCAATACTGATAGAACTAAAACTCTAGAATGGTATCAAGTCATCCAAATTAATAAGAGATCTATTCCAGGCCCAACTCCTGGTTGATTCACTACTACACAAAATAAACTCAAAGAAACACTAGAAACTAAAGACCGAAATGATCCTACTACAATCAAAAATGTCTTTATACAAGGCATACCCACTACTAAACTTCCCACAACTAGACCTTACTGGATCTATACAATAAAAAAAGGCATTCCAACTATTGATAAAAGACAACAAAAAATAGATCAAAACATTACTAAATACAGACACTACATATAGAATCCAGAAAGCTCACCACTGATGGCATGTGAAGGATGCACAATTAATGTCTTGAAGAATCAAACAGGAGAATGCAGCTTCACGGCCATCAAACAACAATCCATCTCAATACCAGTCCATGAAAGCAAGACTTCAACAAGGAAAAACTATCACATAGAAAGAGAAACAATCTGGCAAAATAGAGTCTCCCCCAACTCTCTATCCATCACACTTTTTGAACATATACATGCCCCTCGAATACAATAGGAAGCAGATATTGAAATCCACCCTCCAAAAAGCATATACTCACATCAAAGGCAATTAAACAAACTGCACAAAAGCTCTCCAGAATGTCTAGAAACACTAGCAACAATCAGAGAAAAGCTAGAAAATTACGCTATCTTTGAGATATTCACTGATGGCTCTCTAAACAACTTCAATAAAAAATACTACATCAGTCTGGGTTGGATCATTATCATCCCAGACTCGACAGAGCACACTTTTCAAGGACAAGTAACTACACACTCATCGTTATCCAAAGCAGAAATTGCAGCGATCCTCATAACACTTAGTGTTTTACCTGAACACAGTTCAGTAACTCTATATACAAACAGCCAGGTAGTGATCAATGGAATCCTCAAGATCCAAAAGGAAGACCCAAAAAAAATCATAAAAACACAAAAAAACTTAAACCTCCTGCTTTAAATAACAAGTCTATACAAACAGAATCAAATAAAACTATTTCTAAGTAAAATAAAGGGACTTTCAGGAATTGAACACAATGAACAAGCAGACCACCTGGCACAGATTGATAGATGGAAAGGAATAAGACTGGATAAGAAAGTGATTGAGATTCAGAGAGCACAACATGGTCCCTTAGATATAGTTTCTCAATGGAACAATATCTTCACAGAAATCCCTATAAAAATTATCACAAAAAAGCTCACATAAACAATTTACCTAACTAAATGAAGACTCCTCAATCAAACAAAATGCAATTATAGTAAAAGAATAGTAAAAGAAATACACTGGTAGACAATTACCATCCTACTACAACCAACCAAAATAAGCAACCACCACACTGACTGGGAAGATCAAAAACTTAGAAAATTCTGTCTCAGCATTTGAAATGATGAACTGCCAACCAAAAGCAAATTACATGCTAGAATTTCTTCTCTATACAAGGACAACAAATGCTTCAAATGCCATGAGTCAGAGACAAGCACACATCTGTTCATCTGCAATCAATTCAGATCCAAAGCCAAAGAGTTCCTAATCAATACTATAACCATCCACATCAAAAGTTATATAACACAAAAAGAATAAAAGAAGTTCTAAAGTAAATTCACAAGCAAAATAAACAGGAAATATAAAGAATACTTTATAGCAAGTATCAGAGGTGCCTTTTTCAAAGAACTAGTCTCTTATATCTAAACTATTATCTTAAATAGACTGAACAGAAAGACCTGCCTCACTCAAATACGTATTGACATAATTAATTTTCTATACAAAATATGGACAGAAAGATGTGAAATATTCCAGAAGTGGAAGGTCACCATGGGTATAACAAGAGAAAAAGAGAAACAAGTAAAATACAAGTCCAAAAAGGAAGATCCATCATTTAGCTAGAGAGAAAGACATATAAAAGATCAATATGTCAGTCTGGTCAATAACTTTATGGACCAGTGGCTTACAAATATCATAGACAACTCCTTTATCTTTGAAATTTATTTCAGCACTAGTCCAACCTTGGCAGGTTAGCCCCCTCACTAGGGGTGGCAACAAGCTGCAATGTGAGTACCTTAATAAAAAGAGTTCTTTATTGAGTTTTATTTGGTAGAAAACAGATAGTAAGTTCTAGGGTAGCCTTCCTATAAATAAAACAAGGCTGAGTCAGCATTTTTAAAAAAAAAAAATTTTATAAAATTTTTAAATAATTAATATATTTTTTATATAAATTTTAATTTTATTTATTTTAAATTACAAATTTGCTCAAAATAATTAAGTTATTAAAAATATATATATATTAAATAATTTTGCTTATAGTTAATTATAATGATTTTTCAATTCTATTAGTTTACAACAATCAACTCTTTCCCATTCACCTGTGGCACAGCAAACTCAGGCTACAAAACATCAAAGAGAAACTAACTACGGAGAGACCCAAGAGACAATAATATATCACTAGTAAATTGAACTAAAACATAGATAAGATATTCAAGAGAAAAGTACACTCATCAAAAGAAACAAAGAATAGTCACCAGAAAAGAAACACACAATTATATCTTAAAACAAATGAAAATAAAAAAAATTCCTCTTTCATCAAGACTACTCCTACTTCTGAACAAAGCTATATAGACAATATCATGCTAGCAACAAATAACAATGATAGCAACAATAACAGCTCCAGCTCATAGAGTGAACAAGTCAAACAAGATCAACTCCAGATACCAGCACTTCGAGAACAAATAACCTTCAAAGAAAACATCTTGGAACTATGTTTGACAAGATAGATTACTCTGACATCGACATGGACATGAACAAAGAACATCAGAAATGAAGAATGTCTGACAGACTGCTAGTTACAGCAAGGGAAAGAAGAAACAATTGATGACACATACACCTGGCACAAGACTCCGATCTAAGTCTCCCTTTGATCCCAAAATCAGATATGAATGGGAAGAATCAAACTTAGAGCAAAAGCTTCACTAATACTAGGTAACACTATATAGAAAAAGATATCCTTTTTTACGAAAGCCAACAATTCCCCAGAAGGATTACTTCTCTTCCAAAATAAACGATGCAAAGAGGAGGACTATATAATTATCATTTTTACGATCAATAAATAGCAGATGATACAAGCAACCTTATCTTATCAAACACAGATAATTCTCATTTATCACACATGAAAAAAATAATACATAAGCTCAATAAAGAATGCAGCATCAGGGTATGGAATATCCCTGAACACGAGACTCATAGACATACAACAAACATTCACCAAGTTCGACCAGATCAACAATATCAAGTTGACAATAAAAAATATGTGACAGTCAGTAACCATTATCTTCCAAATAAAGAGGACAAACTCAAACTCTTTAATCACTAGAGTACACTGATTAAGGCACACTCAGTCAGGATTTTCGATGCCAAATGGGACCTGGGACAGATGAAGAACTGGGGAACTCACTTCCTCAAGCTAACGAACCTTTCACCAAATACAAACACTTTCAATCTCGAACTATTTTATTAAGAAACAGGAGCAAAACCTGCTATATTCTTCACCTTCTTTCATACAAACCTAGGAAATATGTCGTTCTCAGCTTTGAAAATGAGAAGTTCCTCCTTAAGCAAATATTTATCCTTGAAAAACCAATCCTCAAGTATAAACCAATCAAAACTAAACTTTGCACCATTTGTGATAGTCCACAATACCTGATCGTGCAATGCAATATCAAGAAAAAAAGAGAATAGTGAAAATAATTCAACCAAGAACAAGCCAGCAAATTTGAAAAACTATATCAACACTTCAAATCAGCTAACTTAGCCTCTATATATAAACTCATACAACCTTTAACCAGAAAAACTTCTAATCATCCAGATTATATGCATTAGCCGTCAAATACAGGACATGCTCTCAGCAATTCAGGCTGAGCTCAAATCAATTAGTGAAGTTATTCACAACCTCGACGAAAGAATCGACAATCTAAAACAATACTATTATAAAAGCATAAAAGTAATGAAAGAAGACCATAATCAGGAAACCATACACACTATTCTAGATCTCTTACAGCTAACCAACATAAATAACATCCAACAATAACAACAACAGCTTCACAATTCAATTGGCAATTTGGACCAAACCATAAATCCCCTAGTATCTATCATCACGAATATTCTTCTAGGATCCTCAACTATATCTCTTATCTCAAGACAATAATCATGGGTAGCGCAACAAACAACAATCAACCACTTGATTATAGCCTTTCTTAACAACCATATATTACACAAAACATAGTAGAAAAGATAATAGAACAAAACAGCTCACACAACCATCTTATTTTAGTTATATACACCACACATCTAGATATATATACAAATGAGTATTCCACTTCGAAAGAACATGATAACAATATACAAAACCCTTTTTCCAGACCCTTTTGAACCATCGCCATATGCAATTGCCAAGGACTGAATGACCCAATGAAAAAAATACTATGATGGAAACATGGAAGGAGAAAGCATGAGACATCATAATTTCAATAGAGACTAAAGAAAAGGTCACTGAGACCTAATATTGGAAAACACAAGGCTTCACTAGCTAGTGGTACAGCAATGATAACATAGGTACCAGAATTAGCATCAGCATCAGAAAAAACATTGCTGACAGAGTAGTTCATGTAGAAAAAAAAATAAGAAGACTTATATGTATTGAATTAGCCCTCCTAAACAAAAGATTTACAAAATCATAGATACATATTTACTTGTGAAACTAGGCAGTGAAAGGAATGAGACACAAAAACAAATCATCTCATAGATAAAACAATACAATCATGAAAACTGACACTTTATAATAGGGGGAGATTTCAACTCACACTCTTTATCAAAAATAGATAGAGTCTGTAGTAATAGGAAAATAGTGAGTACATATCCGACTCTTTCTTTCAAAAGCTAAAAAAACTTGGTCTATTTGACACTTTCAGATACCATAACTCTCATGACAAAGAATACACTTAGATCAGGTCAACTAGTACAATTAATATGACCAGCTGCTTCAACATGATTTGATGTGGTTTCAGATTTTCCTGGATTCCATTGATACATATATTGCAGACAATATCAGCATCAGTACAGACCATAGAATCCAGATACATATATCAAGAAATTTTTTAAATGAAAATCTTTAGAGATTTTTGAGCATAAATCTCTGGAGGACTTCCAGAATCATTAGAAGTCTTCGGAGTAAAAATTATATATATTATTTCCGGAGATATTCAAAAATCTCCGGAGATTATATTAAAAATTTTAATATAATCTCCAGATATTTTCATAGATTTTAATAATAATAAAATACATTTTCATTAAATTATATATATATATTATTAAAAATTGTATTACAAATATTTATTTATATTTAAAGATAATTTATTAAATTTATTTCACATTACATATTCATTTTTTTGTTAAGCTCATTGTTGAAGGATTTCTCTCCAATGATAAATTTTCAACAATTAAGTTCAGATCATATTTGTTATTTTCAGTTACCTTCGGAGCTTTTAGAACTTCTATTTTATTATTATTACTTATTTATTCATCATCGGATCTGTCTTCGTCACTAGAATCGCCTTTCGCAAATCTGATTCCTCTTATAATTTTTTCCTAAAAATATATATTAATAAATATTTTATATTTTCAAAGATATTTGAAGAACTTCAAGGTTACCTTATATTTCTTAATTTTTACTTTTAGAACTACTTAATTTATAGTAATTATTTCATTATGTGGATTTAGAACAAATTGATATATTGCGATAGCAAATGCCACTTGTTCAATGGAGGGGTCTCCTCTAAATACAAACTTTTTTGAGAATGTGTGCCATTATCTCTAATTCTTCCCTTCCGGAAGTTTATGAAGATTATTGTAATATTCAGCTGTCTTTCATGACTGCTTCCTTGTTATAATTTTAGCGGCCGATGCACTGGTGTTGATTATATTGAGTGATCTTTTACCAAAAACTGAAAACATGGCGTCGTGAACCTTCGAAGCTGTAGTCCCACAGATACTATAGATCTTTATTGCTTGAAGAGCTATTAAATAAAATTGAGTATTAATAATTAAAAATAAATACATATAATTTATTGAACTTACTTCTTGGTAAATATGCTTTTCATAGTATGTTTTCATCGTTTTCTTGAAAGTCCTTCGTAGAACTCTGAATGTTCCTTCTGGAAAAATTCTTCAGTTTGCTTATGAAAGTCTTCAGATTCCACGTATATTTTTTCTTTAAACAATTCTTTCGTGACCGCCTTCTAATAAAATAGAAAATATATTATTGAAGTTCTCTGAAGATCTTTAACTTATAACTTAGGTTAATAAATTCATGTTCAGTAATTAAATATGTATTCACATAAATTTCATTTTCGAGGTGGGTAACCTTTTTCTCTACACTTTTTTGCCATTCTAGCAACTAATCCATTTTCTTATGGAGGGCTTTGTTGGACTCCAAAATTTTCTCAAGAAACCTATTATGATCTAAACAAATAGTTAGTATTTATATATATACTGTATATACTTGTTCTTTTAATATACCTGAAGTTCCTTCATATATTCAAGCTGGGTGCGACGCAGTTTCATGGGTACTTCCAGAGGTTCGTGGATACTTGTGGAGAATGTCTATATCTATATTGAGTGAAGGCATTTTTCTCAGGATTTCAACATGACCACGAGACTTCAAAGAACTTGATGCCACTTTGGAATCATGCAAAGAACTTCTATTTCATTTTTTTTTTTCATTAGAAGTTTTACCTAAAATAATGTTTTGAAACATGTTACACATTTCTTGTCTTTTATTTGATATTAAGGAAATTATGAAGAACATAGAGACTTATATAACACAAATCCCAAGAAATTATGTTACTTTATGACTACATATAAATCTTTGTCACTATTTGAAAATGACAACATGGTTATAAATTTTATTAGCTTGTTTAAAAAATGAAGTAATTTGCTTTAAAATGTAATCATCAAAATGTTGATGTGATAATTTATAAATTAAAATTTTGATTGGTCATGGTTGAACAATACTTTATTGGTTAATTCTACGTATCATTAAAGATCTCCAGAGGTTTTTAAAATGAGTTATAAATGTCAATTCTGAAAACGTACTTTTTCACGGCACTCCACATATATGAGGCATGTTAGCAAATATATATTGACAGTACACTCTAGTAGCAAATCTAATGAATATTCAAAGGTAGTAAAGTTTTCAAGCATTTTAAGCATCATTGAAAATTTGCAGAGATCTCCGGAGGTATTTAAATTTAATTTTTCGAGTTAATTTATTTATTAACGTTAAATTTATTTTAGAATTCCGTGGATAATTTAAATTCTTCTGAAAATAATAATTCTGTTTATGAAGATTCTTATGATATTAATCTATTAGAAGAACCTTTAGATAGCTATGAGTCTTCAGATACTTTTGAAGAAACCTTTAATAAATTTCCCAATAAAGTGTATGCAGATTTAATGATGCTTGTTTTAAAAAATAATCTGAGTACTTCAACAGGAAATGAAATAATTTCTTTTTTTAATAAACATTCTAATTTATCAATTAGTCCATTGCCAAA
>CAJVPT010000589.1:0-27962 GCA_910592055.1 Acaulospora colombiana | reverse complement strand
AAAGCTTGACTATAGAATTGCTCTGTAATTAGTGACTATATCATATGTAAGGGCCGTCCTATCAACTTCAATAAACTGGGCTTTAAAAAAAAATATATATAGTATATATATATAATAATTAATCAATTATTGTATCAAAGTATTTTAAGTTAGATTTAGAGAATAGTATTTTACTTTTTAAAGAATGGATATAAATTCTTATTTATTAAGTTTATTATTAACAATTTATCACTATAGATTATTCAAAAACTATATTACTAAGTTAATAAAAAAAAAAAAGAAGAAGAAGAAAAATACAATTCAAATTTTTTTAAAAAAGTTTATTAATAAAATAATTTCTTCTTAAAAAAAATTTGTTTGATTGAAATATTTCTTTTGCTTTTATTATATTTGAATCTTAGAAAAAATCTTTTTTATTATTTTCCATAACATTAAATAAAACAATTTAACCAAGTTTATTATTTAAGTAAGTATTAAATTAAAATAGTATAAAAAAATTTAAAAATCATAACTTCTAGTTAAAAAGATTTTCTTAATACTTGAAAATAAAATATTTTAATTTATATTATTTATCTCTTATTTTTTGATATTTTGAATATCTTTTTTAAGAACTTGAGACCTTTGAAGAAGAAGAATTTTTTAAAAATTTTTTAATTATTATTGATGCAATTAATACTAATAAAAAAAATTATTCAATATATTGCTACTTATGTAACATTCAGTAAAAAATAAACAATTCAATAAATTAATAATATACTATAATAAATTAGTAACTATATAATTTGATTATAAATATTATAAAAATAAATATATTTATAATTTATTAATAATTTATCAGAAAATTTATTAATAATTTATTAATAATTTATTAACTATTTAATAAAAATTTATTGAAAGTTATTAAAAAAATTTTATTAATAATTCATTAAAAATTTGATAATAAATTATTAATAATTCATTAAAAATTTTATTACTAGTTTATTAATAATTTATTGACTATTTATTAAAACTATTTATTAAAAATTTAGCAAATATTTATTAAAACTATTTATTAAAAATTTGGCAACTATTTATTAAAAAATTTTGACAATTATTCATTAATAATAAAATAAAAAAATTAACAAACTTATATACAAATTTTTCTGAATTAAGGTTATATTTATAAATTATTGTTATTATTATTATTATTATTATTATTATTATTACTTGCAATTATATCACTTTTATATATCTTTATTGAGATACTAAAAGATATCAAAATATTTTACAGACTTTTATAAAGTAACTAACTTGTTGTTATACAGTATATTATTAGTTGAAAAACTACACTACTTAAAAAATATGAGGAGTTCACTAAGCTAATTTAGACTAAACAAAACTAAGTCTATAATAGGTACTCTAAGTCAGATTTAGGAAATAATATTACTATATTTTTTTTAGTAGTTTGATATAATGTCTCTAAGTTGACTAGGATTATTGCCAATAGTTTGTTACTATTTATTATTCTGAAAAATAATAAATTTCAAAGTATAATACTGGGAAAAAAGAAAAAAAAATACAATTTAAAACTTTACAAAAAGTTTTTGTTCCATTTTATAATTTTTTCTCAAAAGGGATTTGTCTAATTGAGATATTTTCTAAGCTTTATGATATTTAAGGAACTTAATTATTCATAAAAATGACTTCAAGAAAAATGCACTAGGTAAAATTGTGTTATTTGACAGTTGAATTATTGCTGAATTTGATTAAATTTAATAATAAAAATATTATCGAATTCTTTTTGATTGCTGCCACTTGGCATATTACTATTTCAGCAATAAAGTGGCAATAAAAAATTCAGCAATCAAAATTTAACAATAAAAAATTTAGCAATAAAAAATTTGGCAATTAAAAAAATTGATATATTAACAATTTATCAAAAAATTTATTAACAATTCATCAAATAATTTATTAACAGTCTAGCAATAATTCATTAAAAATTCATTAAAAATTTGTTACAAAATTAGTTATTAATAATTCAATAAAAATTTATTAATAAAACATGTGTTATTAGTACCTTTCATCTGAAAAAAAAAAATAAAAAAAAATAAAAATTTATTAATAATTCATAATAAATTTATCAAAAATTCATCAACTATTCATTAAAAAATTCGGCAACTATTTATTAAAACTATTCATTAAAAATTCATTAACAATTCATTAAATATTTAGCAACTATTTATTAAATTATTCATTAAAAGTTCATTAACAATTCATTAAAAATTCAGCAACTATTTATCTAAAAATTTATAAAACTTGTAAAAAAAATCATTTATATTTATATATTATTTGATATTATTTATATAATAATACATACTGTAGAATAATCCTTTTTACTGATCCCCAGTTTTCTTAAAAATTTCTTTTTTTGATAATTTTATTGAAAAATAAGAGAAGTCAACTTTATACACGCAAGAAACCACTTTTATATACAAAAACCTTTACTCTCAAGCAAGTTTCATACTACACATAACAAATCGGCAACAAATGTCAAGGAAATTTAAAGAAAATCTATCTTTTATGCACAAAGTTTCTTTATTTATAGAGGAAAGAAAAACATAAGAATACTGATTCCCAGTAAGCTTTTTGAGATCCAACCTCAACTCCACAAGCTCTTAGTTAGGCCAGTGCAGGGTAACACCTTTATTGATATCAAGAGAAGTTTTGTAAATAATAATTCAAGCTGATAAATCAGTTTAAGTTCAAGGTTTACAATACCTAGGAGGACGTCCAAACTTCTTTTACTCAATAGAATAGAGTTTCAAAATAACACAACAACTGATTATATCTAAAAATGCATAATACAAAATCTATCATATCTGTGTTTTTATAACAACAAGCTCATATGACAAATATAAACTCAAAAACAAATGTGTTTTGTTTACAATCTCTTACATTATATCTATTTTTAGATTTGGTAAACAAAGTTAATAATCTCAAAATAAGATCTGTGACAGCAAAACAATAGCAGTTTATTTTGATGATATATAAACTTTAGACTATATTATTTATCAAAATAGTTAATAAGTTTTTCTATATCACGTAATCTAGACGTGTCAATAAAAAGACATAAGATAATACAAGTAACAAAAAAAGAAAAGTACATATTATAGATATTACTTTTTGACTGTTAAACAAATTTAACCAACATAAAAAACTTTGGACAACACAAACTATTTTCAATATATAGTAGCTGTTACTCTAGAAACTATGCAGGATCCTGTTTCTAAATCAAACAGATACTCAATCCTGAATAGTATTATTGTCTGAATCCTAAATGTTGATCAGATTACCTTTGTTAAAGTTACAATTCTTAAGCAACATATTCTATATTTATGAACTCAAGGATGAGGAAAAGATAAAGATCCTCTAGTACCATATCTAGAAAATAAATATTTTGATCTAATTGAATAGAAGAAACAATTACAACATATCTCCTATGAAACATCAACAATCCAATCTATGATGAATGGCAATTCTTATAATACAGATTTGAGAAATGATATGGATGTTCAATAAACTATAACAGTAGAAATTCCCAGTAATACTGAAATAGAAATGAATGATAAGGAAGTAGAAAACCAACTAGAGATAGAGAAGATTACAGAAAAGATTAAAGAAGATAATATCGCAAAACAATTTGCCTATGAGACAAGAAATAGATTATCTTCTTTTAGCATTAATCCCTTTCATATTAAAGAAAATGGCAAATACAAAATGAGGATTCTTATGTCTAGGCTTCCAGGAGAATCTGAAAATGAGAGGATTAAATACCTTCAGAATACATTAAGCTTGCCAAAAGACTTTCAACTCTTTAAGAAGGACTTTTTTAATGGAAACACTTGAACTATGTTCTACTATAAAGAAGAAGAAGATGCATTGCAATGTCTAGAAAAAATCAATAAAAAAGAAGGAAAAAACTTTACTATCATTCCTTTAGAGGTGAAAAAATGGATAAACTCTAAGAATGTATTATATAAAAAGATTCTTCAACAAAAGACTGAAAATGATAAGTCTTCATTAATAGTTATCCTAGTTAATATTAATCAAAATCACTCATGTCAAGAGATTAAAGCTGCCTTATTAAAATATGGAAATATAACAAATATTTATATTTATAATCACTCACATTCTCAAAGAAGAATAAAAGTCTGTATTATACCTTATCAACAGTTTAAGAATTTAGAGAAATAATAGATTATTCATATTAATAAAGAAATTATTAGAGCTATTTTTACTTAATATGAACTAGACGATAAAGAAATTAATCAAATAATCAAGCAGTATAACTCTCAATCTTTAAGACTATATAGTACTCATAACACTATTACTAGTCTGGTGACTCGAGCAGTTAGACATACCAAGGCCAAAACATGCTTTATTTCCAGAAATCCATTTACACTCAGAAGGCAAGGCTATACCGTTATATGTTTCACATTATTATAAGATCTTGAGAAAGCTTTAAAGTAACATATATTCATGCATGGCCATAAATTTACATGAAGTGCTAAAGAACATTTTAAAAAAGAACAAGACCTTTCACCTAACAGACAATTTCACAAGAAGACTTTGAAATCAAATAATGAATCAATACAATCAGATACTAAATAGATAGATGGAGGGATAGGAAGAATTGATATTAGACACAATAGAAAACCAAAATATAAGTCTAACTTTAGAAAAAAAACTGATAAATTTAACAATGATACGGATGAATCATACACTTGACCCAGGAGCAAACCAATTATATATACAATCAAAACAAAACAAAAATCTACAGTAGATCCAAAAGAGCTGGATATGTTTGACTAACAAGTAGTAATAATGAACCCATTAACTCAAACAGATGATGGAATTAAGGGACTAATTGAGAATTCAGAAGTTCAGACAGCTCAAACTTTGAACATAATGAGTTTACTTCTTGGCAACAGATCTTAGCTAATCTGAAAAAAATGAATACAAAAATTAATAGAATAGAACAACAATTCAAAAAATATTCTTGGTCAAGATGCAAACAAGGAATCCGATGATTATAAAGTACACCAGTCCAATCACAGTTTCCTGAAAAAGAATTGGACTTTAAAAGGAATACATCTTTTTTTAGAAAATTAGAAATTCAATGGCAAGTGCAACAAACAATAATATATATAACAATAAATTCTCAAATAATACAAGCTCTTTAGATGACTTCATTTTAATAATAAAATTCAATATTATCAAAATATCAAAAAGCTATACCTTTTACCAGAATAATAATATCAAACCATCTATCAATAACATTATAACTATAGGAATACACAATGTGAGAGTTATTAATATAATAGACCTATGGATCAATAGCATAGTGGATGTGCTTTCAGGTCATTATTTGCAAGTTACTTGTTCAATCCCACTTCAGAATAATATCTGCATTATAGATTAAATTATACAAGAAGCATGTTAATCAGCAACATGCATACTCGAACATAAACAACCTATCAAAACCCACCATCTGACCATGGTATTATAAATAGGTCACACAGGTTCTAGTCAGTTTTAGCACTAGGAAAACAAGTCACAACATCTTGCTACTCAGAATATGTGCAGACACCAAAAATGCCAAGAAAGACAATAATAAGACTCAGGATCCTATTAGTCTCATGTGGAATCTACCTCTTCTCAAAAAACTCCAATCTCATGGATGACCTGGGAGACTTCAGTTACATGTACTAGTCACAAAAATGTAAAGGATCAGATACATACTAGAAGATCTTTGATCGCTATCACCAATGGTTACTAGAGATTGAACCTCACAGGTGGTCAATAAGAAGTGATGAACAATCATGATGGAAAAATGCAGGGGTAGATCCTGGGAGAAGAAATTCAGAAACAATTATCAAGGTAATCAATCCAATGGGAGAAGCAATTCGTTATGAAGTAACCAAGAGAAACTCTTGAAATACCATATTTAAGAGTGGTTAAAAATGGTCACTAGAAGACTATGGTCATCAATCTGGCTCACCAATGGCCACCGGAAGACCTGTTGAGACTGCATAAAAACTGAAGAATATCAATGGACAACCAACTTTCTAGGACTAAACACGATAAAAAGAATGTCAACTTAAGAATGGAACATAATCTCCCATAAGGTATACAGATCTCACAAAGCGAACAATCCCAAATAGCTCCCTGAATAAGAAGAAGTTCTCTGATGAATCCTTGGAACATCAGGAGTGCCCGGGCACAGTAGGGCAGCTGATAGGATGGTATCCATATCAGGTAAAATCCAAGGGTAGATTGAATGGATTAGGATAGTATAGATTAGATATAATAATTGCTCTTGTAAAAATAATTCCGTACAAACTCCTAAATAACTGAATCAATAAAAACTCAAGTCAGTACGACTATAAAAAAAAAAAAAAAAGTATTAATACAATTCTTGATCAACAAAGACTCTGGAAAAAAAATTCAAGAGATGGATATTGATATTCTTAGAATTTGTGAAACAAAACTTGTATTCAGATCTGATACATTTGCTTTTCAATTTCAAGAAATATGTAAGCTCTTTAATAGTAGTAATGATAACAGACCTAGAGATTTGAAAGTAGGTCTTTTAATCAAAAAGGAATATAAAAGAAAGCTAGCATGTATAGACAAGATAGAAGGTCATATAATAGGAGCTAGCTTCTTATTAATGAAATATAAACTTGCAATTTTTCGAGTTTATCTACCTTCTAATAAAAAAGAAAGTAGATATTTACAACAAATTTTACAAAAGAAAATTTATGAAAAACAGAAAAAGACTTTGAAGTAATCATTATAAAAAACTTTAATATTGTAATTGATCTTACAACAGATTGATCCCCAACTAGTAACAAGATTCATATAAGATACAAGAGAGTTGAAATCAGGTTATTTAACTTCTTAGAGAACTGGAACTTTACAAATATCCAAAAACTTTGAGAGAAAGAAGGTAATAGTACCTTTATATAGTTGAGCAAGTTAATCTATAACAAAATTAATAATATCTGAGCCATAGCTAAACTGAGCCTTGAAAACTTATAAAATTTTTATAATATATCAATGGAAACTTTAACTAGCAGTGATTATATACTTCTAATAATTCACTTGATAATTGATAACTTGTTTAAGAAAAAAAAATCAGAAGCCCAAGAGAAATAAAGATATTAAAATTCCAGATACTACCAACTCTATGGATATTCAGTGGAAAAAGTTTAGAATCTAAACAAATACTGTTCTTTCTAACTATAAAAATTAAGTATATATAGAGCTCTCAAATAACCTTAATGTATTACAAATATTGAATAAGATCTGACATCCATTAGAATTTACTATTATTAGAGTAGTATTTAAAACTTCAAAAATAAAAAATATATATACTAACCCCTTAAAAATTTCCAAATTGAGAGCACTATTCCTAAACAAGACTTTAATGTATATAGAGAAACTAATAAAATTCACTATTTACTCAAAAAAGCTCAAGCAATATAGGGACTTTCTATTAAACAAGAGATTTCAATAGTAATAAATAGGCTTTATATTTTAAATAATAATGTATTTATTCGGGACTTATCATCTTCTTAAAATACAGATGATATCTAAATATAACTGAAACAAATTGTCAAAGTGGAACCAACCTTACATACAATTTGTAAAAAAAAAAAAGTCTTTATATCAAGAACAAAATTAAACATGCCCTCAAAATCAGATATAAGAATCTTAAAAGTAATCAAAAATGAATGTTGAATTATATTCTTAATAGAAAACAATTCAAAATAGTATTTGATATACTCCTAATGCAAGATTGCAAGGATTTAACATATATAGCTACAAACCTATAAACTATTAATCAACAAGTCAAGACCTATTATCAAGAAGCTTTAAAAAAAAAATCCAATTTCAAAGATCTAGATCTTGATTGGAAAAAAGAATATCAATCCAGAAAATGAATCAAATCAAAATAGTGTCTCCCTTTAAAAAAAGAAATTTCAATAGAAGAACTTGATGAAATACTAAGAAGTCTTTTTAGCAAAAAGATATCTGATCCATTACAGATTAGTTATAAGATGCTAAAGAATTTGGAATCAAAAGAGAAAGCTATATTGATATAGCTTTTTAATATAATTTTTCAAAATAATCAAATACCTAAGAAATAAAAAAGCAATAATATATATTTGATACCCAAGCCTAAACTATGGCACTATGAGCCTGAAAATACTAGATCAATTGTGTTACTAAAAAAAGTGAAACTTTGCTTTACCAAAATAGTGAATAGATGCTTGGCAACTATTTTTACAAAGTATAATATCTTGCAAAGATCAAACTTTGCTAATCTATAAAAAGAGAGCATTGCTGATTCTATTCAACTTCTAAATAGTATATATAAAGAGGCTAGAAAAAAAAAAGAACTATGGATTCTCTTTCAAGATACAACCAAAGTCTATAACACAATTAGTTTTGAAATATTAGAAAAGACAATATTGAGAATTCAGATTCCACTAGTAATAAAACAACTGCTCATCAATTTTTTTAAGAATAGAGAATACCATATTATTCTTTCTACTGAACTTTCTAATTCATTTATAGCAAGAAATGGTATTGATTAAGGAAAAACAATATCTCTTTTACTTTGGAAAATTTTTTATAATCCATTGTTCTACAAAATTCAAAGTAAACAGAATTATAGATATATTATAAAAGAAGAGTGGATATCCAACTTTCAGATACTAGAAATAAAGAAGAAACCATCTACAGTATTAGACAAGCAGTTATTATATGCATGAATTATATAACCTGGATAGTTAGATTTAAACAAGATATGAAGAATATTTTAAAAGAGACCAAAAAATTCTACATAACAAATGATTCATATATTAATAGTGAAACGTTAATTTTTGCTTACAATAAATTGGAATTAGCTAGAATCTGGGATAGTTTATATTGATACTAACAAGACAGAAGTCAAAAAAATGAGTAAAGAAAATTAAGCATGATTCCTGGAAATTTGATTTGAAAGAAGACACAATAACAAGAATACAATTAATTTGTTGAAGATTGAGAGTAGATCTATAAATCTGGTAATTAATAAAAAAGTTATAACTGAAAAATATATTAGATATATTATTAATAGAGTTTTGATTCCTCAAATAGAATACCATACATAGCACATATACAGTATATTGGAGAAAAAATATTAATAAGCTTATAGTAATATATAAGAAAACTTTCAAAAATAAAGTACTTATGTTTAATACAATACCAAATAGTTATATTTATAATAAGAAGATATTAAGTCTCAAAAGTATATGGGAAATTCAACTTAAAAGTCATATAACCTCTCATTTCTGCCAGTTGAACAATCCAAAAAATCCAGGATAGCAATACTTATTTGTCTTAAATAGAATCAACTGAAACACTGAAAATCTAGAAATATCTTAAAACATTCAATAGAAGCTGCTTTATCTAAAAAAGGTAATTTTGCTACTATCACTTTAATCCTGGCCAACAATCTTTAAATCATATATCAAAGTTAAAGATAAAAAGATCTTTTTCAAGTCCAGAATGATTTACTTTCTATTAAGTCAATTCTTAAGAAATGTGATTATAAAAAGTCCATAGTATTACTTAAAAAATACAATATAATGTTTCTGGATCTATTAATTAATTCAACTACAAAAATAATTAGTGAATAGAGAGCAGTTCAAATATTTTTTGGAAATAGAAAAGGTCATATTTCTAGATGGTATAAGCAAGTTGTTTCTTAGATCACAGAAAAATAGGACTTGTTCAAAAGTTCACTTAGAAATTTAGAATGATACAATTACGAAATTCAAACAGAACAACTGTTGAATACATTAGACAAAAGAAAGATTTACTGGGAAAGTATTATCAATTTTTCAAGAGGTATGATAGAAAAAGTTAAGAAAGCTCAAGAAAATATAATTTTCACTCCATATAAGTTTAGTTATAATCATATTGATAATTTGATCTTATGTTATCCAAATCTATTTAAGTAGATAACAATAGTTTTATCTTTAGATACATATTTTCTGCTTCAACTCAATAAGACTAAAAGTATGCAAATAAGAAAATTACTATTGCTTTCTGACAATCCAATAGATTAGATACCTAATAACTCAAAACAATATAGACTTGACATTTGGGATATAGTAACAATATATAAAGAAGTAATAATAAAGAACTGATATATTTCATTAATAAAGTAAACTATTTGCTCAAAAGAACATATTAGAGAACTAATTGATGCTTTTGGATTTAATTAAAACAATAGACTTAAAAGCTTTACTTTCTATATTGATAAATTCTTTAAAAAGAAATAGGAAATATTGAAATAGAGTGTTAGATTGGTTTTGCTTGAATTTAAACTTATGACAATATTATTGTTAACCAATTTTTAATAAGAGAATTGCTATAACATTTAACAACAAGAGCAAAAATACTAATAATATTGATGATACTCTACATTCTATCTCAAGATGTTAATATTACTATCTTTATAGACTGTAATGTAACTATTAAAATATGAAATACCATATAGTCATAACTACTTATATTATTAAAAAAATAGACTAAAATAGTTAACTGGCCACTTTTGACAAGTATCCAAAATCTGATTAAGAAAAAAGTCTTACCTTAATACTAGAAAAAGTCTATGTACATAAAGAAAACTATTTCAACAATATGACAGATACATTAGTAAAATTAGTTTGAAAAGAAAATCCAAAAGAATAATAGCATACATCAGAAATAAATGTATTCTTCTTTATAGCTATATAAAAAGGTTTGGCCATTGATATTGATACTTGGGAATTCATTAAATAATGGAATCAAAGAAAGATTGATCTTGACTGAAAAAATCAAAGATGAATCTGAAATCAATAGCGTAAAGAGAAAACTGAAATAAATTGGATAATCTTTTTAAACTAGTTTATATATACTATTTATTTAATATATCCTTCAAAAACAATGAGAACAAAAGTTTTTTGATAAATCTCACTTATAACGAGCTAGAAGTTTATAAAATAACTATTAATATTGAATAAGGAACTCATAAAAAAATAACTGATCATCAGTTCTTGTATTTAACAATGAGTTTTGAAAAACTGGATATCTGAAAAAAAACAAGTAGAAAGTTAGTCCAATATATTATTGATCAAGTAGAGGTCAAGAATGAGAACCAAGAAGCTATTTATCAAGTAGTCTATATATAGATCAATAGGATACAATAATAGGAATAGAGTCTTTTTAAAATAATATATATATATATATAAAATAGGAGATATTAAAAACTTTCTCAAACTATATTTCAAAATAAAATCACTTATTACAAGGAAAGCCCTAGGAAAATTGTGTTAATGAATATGAAAAATTTTTTAAAAAAAGATCTGAAATAACTATTGTAAAGCAGTAATTGAGTGGAAAAAAACTTTAAATATTGATAGGAGATCTAGATGACATCAAATTCCAAAAAATAATTGTGATAATACAGAAAATCCAGAGGAAGAGAATTTTACTGAAAGAATAATTCAAAGGTATAAATATCAAGAAAATTATTGAAAGATAGATAGTAAAAGGAGGAAAGTGGTTAGATATTTGATTTGTTGTTTGAAATTTTGAATAATTCACAATGATGACCTGTAAATAATGAACTTGATAGTTAAAGAATAATCAAAATTATTAAGAGAGCAAAATATCATTCCCTAAGTTATATCTAGAGAAGTTAAACTTTTAAGATGTATGTGAAATCTTTTAAATTATATAAAATTTTTAAATACACAATAAAGATAAGCAGTGTTAGCCTGATATTAGGTCAAAAAAAAATTAACTTTGATGAAGATATTTTTAGCAATAACGGCATATTATATTAGCAGTAACTGGTAAATGAATCTTTTAGATAGGAATGTAATATACAGTATATACTGTATTTCAGATAAGAAATTTTTTAAAAAAATTTTTTTCTTATAACCTATTTAAAAAATTTTTTTCGCAACTTTAAAAATGCCAGTATAAAGCTTTATTTTAATTTGCTCATTGATCATTAGATCGGGGAACATAAGTAAGGAATCAAATTTTGCTCTAAAGACTTTTGCACCAAATGACAAAAAAAATTTTTTTTTATCGGTGTCTTTTATTAAATAAATACTGTATTCAGGAAATCACATGCGTAAGTAAATACACCAGCCAAACTAATTTACTGGCGCTATCAGTGTTTTTTATTAATTGAGCTAAGATAAATGAATTGAGTTTATGTATGTGATATAATTTTTTGTGGATTGTAAGCTTTAGAAGGTCAAAAGAAGTACATATCAAGTCGTCCTATATTTATCTAACAATTACAATAATATTGTAATTTTTTTTATTAGATCAATTGTTCAATAAAGCATGCTTATGACTCCATAACGGAAGAAAAAAGTTTGGTGTAACTAAAAAACTGCCTTAATTTCCTAATTATATGGTTTCGCACGCAATGAATTATCATTCTAGGAAAACTCTATTATTACTAATCATTTGGCATCTGTTGCAAATGCGAAATGATTAAAAAGTAAATTATTCTTAAAGCAAATACTGTATATATCCTAATTTTTCGCCATATATTTATCAATATATGAATTTTAAATTATACATTTTTTGTTTTGTACTAACTACTCAAAGTTTAAAAAAAAATAATAAACCCATAACAAGTAAAAAAAGAAAAAGTCTAAAAATACATTACATCATACAATTTCTTCATCCCTTCTTAAAGCCATATAGCCACCACTTCTCGATGTTGAAATGCTGCGCCTCTCAACAAAGGGAATATCGTAAAGTCCATACCAATCCACATTTTGCAACATCCCACCTTGACCTTGTGACCAAAAGTCGATACAGTTATTCCAGCATCCGAAATCGAACGGATTTCCATTGGAATAATTATATAGACCGCTGTTTCTCCGATTTGTGCCCTCTCGACCACCAAACATTCTCAAAAGTCCCGAGGCATGACCATGGTTACCACGCGGAGCATGATCGCCAAAGCCATCTACTCCGTCACCATTACTGTTATCGCCAACTTGAGCTGCTCCGCTTGCACCAGGCCCGGCAGCTAATGTGGCCATAATTTGTTCTCGCACATTTCCACCCGTACGATTTCCGAAATACGAGTACCGATGGAAATTTGCCATCTCATTGGTGGTTTTTGCCGAAGCAATTTGGAAGCTTTGCATGCATAATAATCCTATGGTCCAAGTGAGCTGCAGTCCAATCCAGATACATAGCACAGCTGTCCACGAATCATAATGAAAGAATCCACACAGGGTGCTGTTCAAAAGGCAGGTTTCTGATGGAGTTGGTGCGTACTCGGGTGCCGAGATCATGAAATCTACGGGGGGAATAATAACAAATTCATTCTGTAAGTACTCCTGCGTGTGTTGCCTTTGAAAATAAAACAACATGTTGCATACATTGAAAGCAAAGGTATTCAAAACTACAAATAGATACGATCATCATCACGAGGAACACCATAAATGGACGATGATTTCGTACTCCGATGCAGTTAAATATCCATGGACAATGACTAAATTGTAGGAAGGCTTTTATTAAATCATCCATCATAAGCCGAACGAATAATAATAACTCACTGATCAAATCGGGCCACGCATCTATCACATATTTTGCAGTGTTTAGAACGAAGCGGTTTCTTGATCTAATTGCAGATTCGATGTTAGCATCTTGGATGTTTAAATGTGAGCGAAGAAGGCAGTTGACCAACACCCCATATATAGACCATTATTTACCAGGCATGTGATGCAGAGGTGTCTGGCATCCAACATTCCTTTGTTAGCAAGGTCCGTTATAAGCTGAGTTGGAGCATGCGGAATTAGAAGAGAGATCACGAATCCCATGCACACATACCAAAAGTAAAAGTGCCACCTACCTTCTTTTGATCTTCTCGAGATCGTAATTTGGAAACAAAGCCGGGATCGGCCAACACAGCCGTATAGAATGAATACATTGCCACGAGATAAGAGGTTACGAATGTTATGTTTGCGATAAATAGATATGATGTCACTATGAAAATTTAAAGGGGTTAATAGGAGTCGACCAAGTCGCGAATTTCTTCTTCTTTTTTTTTTTTTTCTTAAAAAAAAAAAAAAAGGAGCACACATATAAAGCGTGAATACCAAGCAAAATTTTGTGCATCCAGGTGAGCCCGACCCAAAATGCGCTCGCTTGAAATAAACTTGTGAAATAAGGAGTTCTCATCATCGCGTCTGGCAACTGCGCCCTAATAAGGATCTTTACTATTAACATGTGACATACAATGAATTCACCGATGGCAAAAGGTAGGCCGATGAACCAGGGATAGCTCGCTAATGTTTGAAAAGCGGTAAAAAGAACAAAATATGGAATCAAATATATCATCGCGAGTGTTGTTTTCTGTGTCAATGACATGGATGATAAGTAGGTTTCAATAAAGGCTGCAAAGTTTTACCAGATGGTAAGGAGAGACGATGACGATACAATGTTAAATACCTTTTCAAACAGATAAGGTCTTCTCTTTCCGTCTTTTCTCCTTCCTGATTCGATCAATGCCTTCTCCAGTATTCTATCGGACTTCATTTCCCGGGAGAGATCGAAAGTCGTCTTTCCATTCTCTTCTTTGGCATTAATATCCGCACCGCCTTCTATCAGTTTTCTTATGCACAGTGAGTTTCCTTTGATGACAGCCCAATGCAAAGGTGTAAATTGCGCCGAGTCAACACTATTAGGGGACGCCCCAAGTCGGATGAACAGATCCACGCTCGTTGCATCACCCTGATAGGCTGCCCACATTAAGGGTGTATGTTGCAGAGTGTCCGGGATATCGATGTCCATATCTTGGTAGATCAGGTAAAGAATTAGCATGGAGTTGGAGGAATGCGTGGCGAGATGTAGTCCATTAAATCCTTGTGAATCTCGTATCTTGGGATCAGCTCCGTGATTGATCAGAAGTGTGACGACGGGCAAATGACCATTCCTAAATATTTTTTCATATAAATTCGTCCTTTGAGGTGAATTTGAAAGTATCATAATAATAATAATAATGACGATAATAACGGAAGCATGACAATAAAAATCAAGCACAATTTCATTTTGATTAAGCCGTTCGCTCCTTTAAACGCATGTAACTTTTTTTTTGACCTTCAAGGTTTCGGAAAAGCGAACTTTGCGTAGGACCAAGGAGTTATGGCAATGTCATGCGCGCACACACCTTGCCGCCCAATGTAACGGAGTGGCAACTAAGTCCCCACCCAAAGAGTCTACTTCCGCTCCATTGTCGATCAAAAGCTTTGCCACCTCAACGTGATTGTTAATGGCTGCCCAATGTAATGGGGTTGTATTTTGCGAATCTCGGTCGTTTGCCTTAGCTTGTCCACTTTCTAGCATGCACTTCACTATATGCAGATTCCCTTGTTGAGCTGCTTGGTGAAGCGTCATTACTATCGCGCAGCGTGTTAAAAAACAAACAATTCTTTGTAAGGGTCTATGTGACTTTGGTCCAAATCGAACCGACAAACTGCAAAGAACAAAAGCATCGCTGGTACCTGAAAAATTTTCGCCTTCTAATACGGTGGCGACTATGTTGTGCTTGTCGGGATTGACAGTGGTAACAGCAACGGTAGGTTTCGCTGCCGTTATGTTTAGCCCTGATCCGTTTGTCATTCCTGAGAAGTTTCTTCCGTCAACGATACGTTCCAAATCGTTGTCGTGAGTTCTTGTCGGAGACATTGGAGGATCGCAAATTCTCGGCTGCAAATCTGCAAATTAATTTTGTAAATTCTGTTGCATATTGTCATGTGATATTGAGCGTTACTCGAGCAGATAAAATCGGCCATCCGCTGACCAATTAAGCGTACGCAGATAACTATGGACAAGGCGCGACATGGGAGAACAATATAACGGTGCGGGTAAATTGTCCGTTTGATTTTTATGGATGTTAACCTCACACTCGCATTAGTCTGCTATAACAAAGAACCCAACATCGTTTGGTCTCGGAATTTATCTAATCTTTTTGTTGACAAAGTGCCCATGGGACAAGTGTTTGGGCTGTTTTTAGATCATTAGGTATTTAAAAGTCGATTAAAGCTCTGATTCGAAACGTGGATTAATTGATGATTCGATTAATTTAGAATCTCGATCAAATATTAACGGACAAAAACCACAAACCACCTTTCGCATTAAAAAAAAAGAAATATCGATTATTTTTTAAAAAATCAAGGAAGATCGATTCAAATTGGATTAATAATAAATAAATTTTGTTATGATGTAAATTCAGCTTCTTTTTTTTTTTCCCTCTGTCAGGATTAGCCTAGAAAAAAAAAAAAAAATTCTAGTTCTAATATACAACCCAATGCATCTACAGTATATTCTATCGTGATAATTAAAAAAAAGCTGTCCACGTCTTCACATGCAATATATTAATTAAATTGTGATTTATTATAATGGGAGGATCATGCGTTTTTAAGGATATTAAACAAAGATAAATAAATAAATAAAATTTTTTTAAACTCAACTGGAAACACACGATTATTGCACATGTACATGGTAGCCGCCAACTAATGGCGAATCTCTCGCCCAGTAAAATTATTATAGATTCCGTTCGCACTGATTAGATGATTATGTAATTCTCTTTTAAAAAATTTCTTACGTACGTACGCATGCATTAAGAAAAAGAAAAATTCTCAATTTGATTTAAACAATGATCGCTACAACTGATGCAATGACAAGGGATTGGTGCCTCGCGAGCTATACCGAGATGGTTATGAAAACAATCAAAAGGGTCCATCAATAACCCCACGAGATGCAACCAGGATTGCACTGCATTTTTACAACTTATCTCGGTTCATTATTGTCAGAAGATAAGCTTGAGAACTGCCAAATCAAAAAATCAAACTTGATTTTGTGCGCCAGCAGCATCGCAACAAGAAATGAAGTGGTAAGTTGTAGCCGTAACGAAACAAGTTGAGGTTGAGGTGATAATTAAAAAGGTGATGACTGACCAGTGTAGAAGACAGTCGCAGTGAAGTATCTACAGCATGATAATCATTCATGATCGCTATCGAAATTAACAAACATTGTTATCTCAAATAAGAATATCATCGTGAAAGTGATGCTGAACAGGAAAAATTTGTCAGAATGTCATTAAAGTCTGAAAACATGTGGGCCACGAAAAATTGGCTTGTGAGGAATGGAAAGGGAAGTAGATAAGATGAAACAGAAATAGAAATGTAAAGCATACAGTATGTAACTCATTTCTATTATATACTGGTACGGTAGGTAGATTGGTTTTCATGTTTACAACTGTCTAACGCTGCCTTTTTCCCATAATACTGTGTCAACTCCTCATATCAGTTTTGTAAATCGTTAATGAACATGTCGTTGAACGCATTTTCTAAAGAAGTTTACGCACAGTATTGCAAAATGATATCGATATACGCGCAATTAATGTCGCATGAGATTTATTTCCTTAAACAAACTAGCGATCTTTTGGTTATCAATACGTATATGGATAATTATTTTTGCTATAACCGAATTTTTATATTCTAGGCTGGTGAAATTTATTACTTAAGTTAATGATTATCCTAAAGACGCAAATAACGGCTTATTTGCAAATTACGTAATATGAGATTTTACTGTACAGACGGGTATCACCGCATTTAGGGCGATTTTTATAAGACCGAAAATTATCGATCACAATTTTTTTATTTTTACTACCTAAAAAAAATTATCATGTTGCAAGACCTTTTTTTTTTAATCACTTCTTTTACCTGTTCAGGCATATATCTATAAATTTACTAATTGTATCAAATGCAATATTATTCCATGCCATAGTAATCATCTCTTCTAAATCAAATTCATTAAGCAGCTTTCTATTCTTATTAATTCAAAATTTAACTTTCCTCCATACATTTTCAATTGGATTAATATCTAAAGATTAGGGTGGTCATTCTATGGACATAATTTCAAGTATAAATTTTAATTTTTTCACAAAATTACATTTGTGAATTGGTGTGTCATTTTCTTATAGTATTTTTCTATTAGAAGTTGGAATTATTGGATAAATAGTATCCAAAATAAGATTTCCATATTCTTCTCCATTCATACAAGATGAGATACAAACTAAATGGCATAAATCATATCCATTTATATATCCTCAAATTATAATTGACTTGTGATCATTTTTAATAGTTATTTGTATACAACTTGAATCTTAAAGTTTATCTTTATAATATTAAACCTGAATTTTTTTATATGAATCAATATTGATAAAAAATTTATTTACCTATAAAATTTGTTTCCAATCTTATTTGATCCAATTTTTGTATTATCTTACCTATTTTAATTATTTTATATAATTAATTTCACTTATTAAAGGTTTTTTATATGCAATATAAAATTTAATATTATTTTTCTTTAAGATTTTTATTAAAGTTTGTATAAATATAGTAGTTTGAGTTCTTTGTGAAATTTTGATAGTAAGAAAACATTTTGGCAATTTTTTTAATGACAAATTAGTCTTAATTTCTTACAAAATTCAATGTTCAAGATATTTATTGATAATCAATTTAGATTCACTATTTTTTCTTTTAAAATAATTAGTAAAATTGATCAATTTTCATTATTAAAAACAATTTTTAACTACTGTTACAGATCATTCAATTATTCAAGCAATTTTAGTAATAGACATTACTTCTTTTTTGAGTTTTTTTATAATATGACATTCTTCATTTATAAATTTTTTTTTGTAATCTATTTTCATATATAATATAAATTTTTATACTATTTCTTACTTAATTAATACTTTATTATTATAATAAAACTTTTATATATGTAAAAATTTTTTATAATCACCTTAATGCAATAATATCCATCTATAGTACATAAATAATAATTAATTTTTTATTAAAATTATATTTTATAATTAATATTATTTAATTAAAAATTAATTTAGGACTTTAAAAAATTTTTTTTTATTTTTTATACAATTTTTTAATTCATTAGTATGTTAATATAATTTTTATTAAACAAAACAACTTTTTACACTGATCCTCTGACCACACATAAAAAAGATGTTTACAAGAAGTTTTTATACTTCTATGCTAATAAAATCTTATCACTCTCCTTAAACCAACATGAAGAAGCTTCAAGAGTCATCAACTATTCTCTCCCTTCTTGTCTACTATTCTCTTCAAACAAAAACTTAACCTCTAGTGACCTTAAAGATCAAAGAAAAACCTTTTTTACCACTGACAAGAAAGTTTCAAAAGGCAAAAAAGCTAATATAACATTATCTTACACTGTAAAGAAATATCACAGAAGCCTGTAAATAATGAGAAACAACTTCCTCACTCTCTTGTTATAATGTTTACTTCTCATAGTGCCCATTCTTGATTTTTTCTGGAGGATTTTACCTATCTCAGCTTGATCCTGAATTTTGAGTAGCACAAAATTTCTTATAGCGTGATTGGACAGATAGAGCTCATATTAGTAAAAGAATATAAACAAGCTCTCATTGATTACTTTATGTGTCTGAATGTATTTCCTCAGCTCTATAAGAACCTGGAATCTACCATGAGTCATTGTGATAGTGCAGGTAAATATAGGACACTTTCCTATTTACATCATTGGTTCCTTCAAGAAAAAGTTCATCTGACTATGGTAAAGATCACAAGATACTATAACTGGGTTTTATGGTTGTAGTTACCCATTCCTGACCATTGAGTAGGTTCCTTCTTCAGCTCTGTCAAATAAATAAAGATTCGAAATAAAGTTCCTGCAATAAAGTTGGGTTTTATGGTAGGTAAAACATAAGGGGATCAAATTTTTTTTTTAGGATGACATGTCTCACTTGAGCACATTAGTTAGAAGAAATCTAGAAGGATCAATGAATCTTCTTTCTTGGTATGTGAATTAGATTAATTTAAGTAATTCTCCTGATAACAAGCCATCTCGTGAATTGAAGTGATTAGAATTTCACAATATGAAGATACTGAAAGTAGCTGAGAAACAGATAGTATACCCTCAACTGATGAAGCCCTTGAAGAGTAATCAGCTTATGGAATCAAAGTGATAATAATAGTATAAAATTTAACTCTCACAAACAATTCTAGGAGTGTTTTATTAGTAACTATTTCTTGTATCTACATTTATTTGTCCTGACTTAAAACTTTAATAAAACAAGGTTGAGTTACCGTTTTAAAAAAAAAAAAAAAAAAAACATAATTTTTATTAAAATATTAAATAAATATTTATAAAGTTATAAAAAAAAAAAACACTTTCCACTGATCCATTTTTTCTTTAAAAATTTTCTTTTTAGGCAATTTTCTCGAAAAAGAAAAGCCAGTTTAATATACTTTACCTCTCAAGAATCTGAGACTTAACAATATACTACAATATTCAGTTACTTTTCCAAAGATTACTCTATTAATTAAGAGAAGTATAGACAACATAACATCATCTTAGCTCTACTTTACTTTATTTTATAAGAAAAGGAAAACACATCTACAAGCTAATTCACTGTAAGCTTAGAAGAGTCCAATAGAAACTTTCCAAGCTTCTAGTCAGATTAGTATTAGTTTACATCTTTCTAAGTACCAGAAGGAACTTCATTAACAATAGTTTTTACTGATAAATTAAGAAAAACTCAAAGTTCATAAAGTCCAGAAGGACATCAAAAGCTCTCAAAAACTAAACAGTAGGATATCTTGATTCTATACATACCTGTCTAAACAATAAAACAAGTTATACAAACACATACACATCAAATAAATTAGTATCAAAACATTATAACAAGGTTTACCAAATATCTACAAACAAACAATCTATCTTTCACAACAAAAAAAATCAATAGCCATTTCAATAAACAAGTAGATTAAACAAAAGGATCAACAACTTACACAAGTAAACAACATTCCAAACAAGACAATAAACAAGCGACCTTACAAAGCTTGCTAAATATAAATAAACAAAAAAAAGATAAACAAAATAACAAATCAACAATTTATTTTCCTTTACATATGATCAATATGATAAAAAAATGTAAAATTATATAAATTGCAAAGAAGAGAGAGCTTTTTATCCTCAATATAGTAATCAAAATTGCTGAAAAGCATGACTAGAGAAAAGAAACATGGGCTATTCAAATTATCTTCAATACTCTCATGACACAAGACAAGGCCAATCAGACATCAAGACCAGTAGAATACTTGATACTTGATAGTATTCTTGCAAAAATTCTAAATGTAGATCCAACTACATTCATTAAAGCTAAGGTCCTCAAACAGCATATTCTATATCTATAGAAACAAGATCAAGAAAAAAAAAAAGATTTTATGGCACCCTTCTTGGAAGAAAAAGTTAAACACATTTTGAAACAAAATACTATCACAAATGATTTATTCCCCCATATCCCTCAAACTTCCCAGATCAAAGGTGGGTTTATAAACTCTATAATAGAAAATTCAACCTTAGATAAGAATACCTTTCCAAACAAGGACATGGAAATTCAATCAATAATTGGAATTGAAATTCTAAAGGATACTGAAATCAAAATGGGTGACAAAGAACTAGAGGAAAAGCTTGAAGAAGAACTTGAAATGAAAAATATCCAATAAAGAGTTGAAAAAGAAAATATAATAGAACAAACCTCTTACAATATATAGAATAGATCCAAACTATTAAGCCTAAATCCATTTTATATTACTAAAAGATGAGAATTCAAGGTTGGAATTCTTATCTCTAGAATATCAAAAAATATAGAAAAAGAATGAATAGCCTATCTCCAAGATGTTCTAAATCTATCTAAAGACATGCTATCATTCAAAAAAGACTTTATCAATGATAATACCTGAACAACTTTTACCTTTTAAGAAGTTGAAAATGCTTTATAATATATAGAGAAGATTAATAAGAAAGAAGAAAAAAACTTTACCTTGATTCCTATACAAGCAGGAAAATGGGAAACTTCATACTCACTATCAAAAAAGAAGTTCTTCAAACAAGAAATAGCAAAATAAGGAAATAAGACAGTGGTTGCTATACTAATTGATCTTGATCATAGTTATATTCATCAAGAAATTAAGTTTACCCTATAAAATATAGAAAGATCTTAAATATCTATATTTATAACCATTCATACACTCAAAGAAGAATCAAGGTATAACTCATTCTAAATCAACAAGATGTAGAGGATAGATGGTTCATACATATAAAAATAGATACCTTTAGAGCAATCTTCACCCAATATGAACTAGACAATTATAAAGTTGATATCATTTTCAAAAATTGTAATAGCCAGTCTCTATGATTGTATGAAATATACAATACCTTCATGAGTCTTATAATAAGAGCAACACAATATGCAAGAACTAAAACATATTATACTGTATATCAAAAAATTCATTTACTCTAAAAAGAAGAGAATATGTAGTAGTTTATTTTGCAACAATAGAAGATCAACACAAGGCTTTGAGACAATGTATATTTATATATAGTTACAAACTTAGTTGGAGTGCTAGAAAACACTTTGGAAAAGGAACAATATAAAGCAATAAAGAGACTCAAACTGAAAACAGTAATAATAATAAAAAAAAAAGCTTATTTTGAAACAACATAGATCAAATTGCACTCAAGACAATTGGATCAAACTGATAGTAGAATCAATATCAGGGCAAGTTGGTATATATTAGATAAAGAAAACTCATAAACAGAAAGTCACTCTAAGAAAAAGACAGATCTAAAAAGAAGGAAAAAAAGAAGAAGATATAATCTCAAACACATCACTTGAACAATATAGACTTCCAAATATTTTGTTACTGATAGTAACAAAGAGTCAATAAATCATTATAATAGAAAAAAAAATTTGTACAATAAATCTAAAAGTCTTTATTCTAAAAGTAAAAATGATTAAGACTCCCTTTATCAAATCCTAAATAACCTCAAATAATTAAATAATAGAATAAATCTAATCAAGGAGAAAACAGGTAATCAAAATAGGATAAAAGGAAGATGATAGAACAATCGCTCTTGAGATTAGTACCAGACCAATCAAAGTATATTAGGAGAGAGTTTAACTCACAAGAGGAAACAAACTCATCTTAGAAAAAAGGTGCAATCATAAAGAAAACAATAAATATCAAAATAATCCCTCCCAACATAACATATGACACATCACTAGATGATTTCATCAATACAATCAAAAAGAATACTACCGTAAACCACTGCATACAATACCCCAGGTATTAATCAATTTACCCCATAATAAATTGATTAGTACCCGGGGGTATTCTACTAGAAGGGGGGTAGTATAAATGGCAGGATATTTAGTGTCTTATTATTATCTAATGTATCTCTCACTTGCCTATTCATATTGCAATTTTATTGGCTTTAGCTTAATATACCCAGGTAGTAATTATTTATTGAGTAACAATTTTCTTAAATACTACCAGGTATTATTTAAGGAGGGGTATTACTTTAGGGGGGTATTGTATGTAGTGATCTACAGTAGTAATAAAATTGAAAAGAAGTATATACTATATAACAAATATACTATTGATAACTCTATATTAATTAATACTATTTCAATTGAAATATATAATGTTAAGAAATCAATATCATCTTGGATCAACAAAAGCTGTATAAACTTATACAAGAATTTAATATAAATATTCTAGATATTTATAAAACTAAGTTAACAAATGAAGCAGTAGAATTAATTTTTACTTTACAACAAATATACAAATTTTTTCACAATAGCAATAATAAGAAACCTAGAGGATCTGGAGAGAAACTCCTTATTAATAGAAACATTGAAAAAAAGTTAGAATTTATTGAAAAAATAGAAGGCTATATAATAGAAACCAACTTTCTATCAACAAGATACAAGTTTTATATCTATCAAATATATCTGCATTAGAGAAAATTGTTAGTAGACAGCTATAACAGTTCTTTAAAACAAAATCTTAAATAAATAGAGAAATTATTTCAAGGTTATAATCATAAAAGATTTCAATGCAGTTATCAATCCAATAACAGATCAGCCACTCACTAATAACAAAATACCAAGATACAGAAAAGCCAAAATAGCTCTCTTCAACTTTATAGAAGATTGGAACTACATAGATGTCTAAAACTTTTGATAAAAGAAAATACTACCTTTATATGGATGAACAATATATAATATAATAGAATTACCTATATCTGGATGCTATAAGAAATTAGTTTAAACAATATATATAAATTCCAAAATATCTCTATAGAAATATTATCAAATAATAACCATACTTTATTACTAACAAGAATAACAATAAACAATTTGCTCAAGAAATAAGTGCAAGAATAATATAGAACAAAAGGAAAAAAAATACCCAATCCAATGAATTCTATAGTAGAACAATGGGAGAAATTTAAATTCCAGATAGAAAACAAATTTTTAGAAACCAATTTACAACCTTTCTGATCAGAATTGAAGAATGGTCCTTAGAAACTCAAAGAGGCCTAACATAATTTTGAATCAACAATTATCAAGATTTACTTTATTTCCAATATAAAGAAAAAGGTGAAGCCTGAATTAACAATTTCAAAGAAAGACTTCAAAGCCTATAGGGAAACTAATAAGATTCACTTTCTTTTAAAAAAAATATAAGTCAACTGGGATACAAGAATCCTAACAGATATAGAAAAAATCATCCAAAAACTAAGAAAGCTTAATATATCTATTGAAAAAGAAGTAGCTCCTTTCCAATCATGAGAAGAAATTCTAGAGCTGTCATCAAAGATTACTAAAATAGAGTTAGCCTTAGAATCATATACAAGAAGAAAGAAAGTTTCTATATCAGAAATCAAATTAAATAAGCTTTAGAAAGTAGGTGCAAAGATCTCAAGTTTAATCAAAAACGGATGCAAAACTCAATATTGAACTGCAAAAGAATAAGAATCACACTAGATTAAGTATTAACCAAGAATTAAGAGGAGATAGAATATATAGCTACTGATTCACAAACTATTAAAAGCAAGGTTGAGAACTATTATAAAGAAGTTTTCAAACAAAGAAATATTAACTTTGAAAGCTTAGATCCTTCTTGAAAAAAAGAATACCAACCTAAAGAGTGGATTGATCTAACATGGTATTTATCACTAATAGAGGAAATCAAAATAAAAAAGCTTGAAGCTATTTTGTAATATCTTTTAAACAATAAAGCAGCTAGTCCCTCATATATCAATTATGAAATGCTCAAGCACTTAGGTATTAAAGAAAAAAGGACCTTATGCTTATTGTTTAACAAAGTTTTAAATACTGAGTAGATATCTAAGAAATGAAAAAGTAATAATATTTACCTATTTTTAAACCCAAGTCTTGAAAATATTAACTGAGCAATATCAGATTCATTGTTTTTCTATAAACAGCTTACAAATGTTTCACTAAAATCCTCACCAATCATCCATAAAGGATATGTAAACAATACAAAATTCTTAAAGGTTCAAACTTTACTGATTTATTAGAGGAAAGTATAGTAGAACCCATCTATCTACTAAATAGTATATATGAGAAAGCTAGAAAAAAAGGAAAAGAACTATGGATCCTCTTTTAAGATACTATTAAGGCATATGACACAATATTTCTTTTTATACTTGAAAAAGCCATAAATTGGATTTAAATCTCTACAACCATCAAAAAGATCATAATAAATCTTTTCAAAGACAGAAGTTGTAGCATCATTCTTCCTAATGGACTTTCTAGTCCAATAGTTGCAGGAGATGATATAGATAAAAAAAAAACAATCTCTCTACTATTATGAAGAATTTTTTATAATCCACTACTATATAAAATCCAAAATAATACTGATTTGAGTAATACTATGGAAGAAGAATGGTCATCCAACTTTTATAAACTTGAGAAGAAGGTCATGCTCTTTCTAAGACAGGCAGTGATAACTTATATAGATGATACAACATGGATTACCAAATTCAAGAAAGACTTGGAAAGTATTTTGAAAGAAGCAAAAAAGTTCTACATAGCAAATGACTCATAAATTAATATAACAAAGTCAATTCTCCTCACTATCAACTGAAATTCTCAAGATCCTGGAAGGGTTTAAGCTGGGACAAAAAATATTATAATTAACAAAATTGATAAAAAAAATTAGGTCAGATTCTTTGATATCTGGTTGGAACAAAGACAGAAAAGTCAGGATATACAATAATTGATCTAATAAAATCAGAAATCAGGGTGGTAGTCAGATAATATCTAAAAAGAAGTTAACAGAAAAACATGCTTATTATGTTATTAATAGAATGCTGATTCCCAGAATAGAATATAGAATGCAACATACTGTATATACATTAATAAGAAGACATGTGATAAATTTACAATTATGTTCAGAAAGGTTTTCAAGAACAAAGTACTAATCTGTGGAACAATACTGAATAGTTACATCCATAGTAAAGAAATATATAGTCTCAAAAGTACCTGGAAAATACAATTGAAAAGCCATATATCAACACTATTCTGTCAGATCCACAATAGTGAGACCTCTGATTTGGTCACTATAATTCAATTGAAAAAGAGTTAAATCAAAAGCTGGGAACCTAGAAATATTTTAGATAATCCTGTGAACTTATACAAGATGATCAAAAAAAATCTAGTAGCTACAATATTGACTCTGACCAAAAATCTACAAATTATCTTTCAAAGTTGAAGATGGAAAGAAACCTTTAATTATCAGGGAGGTTTCTTATCTATTAAGTCAATACTGTAAAATAATAAAGGATATGAAAAAGTTATTCCATCATTTCATAAGTATAAGATTATATTTCTAGATCAAATCATCAATACAATTACAATAACACTCAAGAAATAGAGAACAATTCAGATTTTCTTTAACAAATGCAAAGATTCAATCCCTTCTTAATACAAAAAAGTCTGAGAAAAGGTGACAAAGAATCATAATCTTCTAAGAAAGTCATTATATGGATTGAACTGAACAGGCTATAATATCCAAACTAAAGTTTTCACAATATATCCAAATAGAAGAAAAACATATTGGGCAACCTGCTCTAGTTTTCCAACTGATATATTGGAAAAGATATTATTATTGAACAACAAAATTCAGTTTGTTTCATATCAGTTGATATATAATCTTACTAATAATTATACTCTACTTCAATCAAATAGATTATCCCAAATAAAAGAAGTAAGTACATCACAAGTTCATCTTCTTCCATAATAAATAAACATAAAAATTTGAGAAAATAAAAACAAGTCCTCTAGCCAGGCAATCCTATAGAATGGCTTACAGCTATAAGGCAACAAGTAAGAACTCTACTAATGTCTAGATCAAAAGTGGAAATCCAAGTAAAAAACTGGGAAACCATGCTAATAAGACAAGCCATTTGATTAGAAGAACATATAGATAAACTTATAGATATTCTAAAATATAATAGAAAGTGTACAGCCATTTAATTTACTTTCTATACATATGGATTTTATAAAAAAGGAACAAAAGATAATGTGCTTGAAATGGATTTGGTCTAAATTCTAGTAGAAGACAACAAAGTTGTGAAGCAATTCTCAGCAGAAACATCAATATGGCCATTCACAAGTAAGGCAGAAATATTGGTTATTTTAACTGCAATATACTGTATACAACTCTTCAAAACACAACAGTTTCAATATTCTCTGATTGTAATACTGTAGTTAAGACATGGAAGTCCATCAGTTTACAAGTGAAGATATTAACAATAAGATAGACAAAGATTACTAATTGGCTATTATAGAGTAAAATCAAAAACCTAGTTAAAAAAAAGATCACACTTTGGAAATTATAAAGATCAAAGTCCATGAGATCGATAAGTTCAATAACCAAGTAGATCTACTTGCCAAATAA